>PVKY010003945.1:0-20325 GCA_004027775.1 Bradypus variegatus
CCCCAGCTGGGACACTACATGAGAAAGGAGTTTAGTTCTAAGCTTCAGAAAAGCCTGGTGACTTTATCTCAAATAGAAGAAGTCATGAAATTCATAACATTTTAGCAAATAAGTTCCCCAGAGACACTGAGCACATCTTCTGGTGCCTCAGTGCCCTTGCACGAACATGGGCCTATTTCCTGTACACAGTTGTCCAAATCTGGTGGACGAGGTGCCGAGCACTGTTCCAGCAGGTACAGACACCGTGGCGAATCAGGCAAGTTCTCGCCCCCACGGAGCTTCTGCATTCTTTAAACTGCTTCTCAAGAAACCCAGGGGAGCAAATGATTGTCCCTTCCCGGGTCTGAACTGCCACAGGTGCTGGTGGATGCTCTGGTGCTGGGAGTGGCCATCCAGCCTGGCTACGAGGTATGACGTGTCAGCCAGGAGCTAGAAACTGGGCTAAGCAGCTTTCAAAAATCGGTGGGGTTTCTGATCATTCAACAAGTCAGGTACGGAGGGAGGGGACATGTGACGGCCCAAGGGCACACAGTGAGGCCCCATGGGTGGCACAGGGAGAGGCAGGAGCATGGGTGCCTGCACGTGGCCCCAAGGGCCTCTCCACGATGTGGTACCATTGGGTAGCACCAACAGCTGAAGTGCTCCCGGTTGGTTTTTGTTTCTTATTTTCCTACCTGAAAAGAGTGTGGGTTTCCATTTCACTAGCTATGTAATTTACTCCCCATACTTTTCACAGTCCTATCATGTTTCCAACATGCATTCCCGCCTCTGGCAGGACAGAGCACATATGTCCCTTCCACCGTGGTCCTCCAGGGACTGCATCCGCACAGCTGGAGGGATGCAAACCCAGCCTGGCCACTCTCCAAGACTCACCCTCATCACAGCTGCGCATGGGTGGGAGCTGGTGAAGGTGGTGATGGTACTAACAAGTGACGAAGGTGGGGGCAAAACTTCCATCGTAAGATCTCCACAGCACAGAGAAGAAACACGGACTTCGGGGGCTCTGGGTTGTGACTTGAGACAAGTCTTCCACAGGCATGAAGTTTCTTTAAAGTGCTCCATTTTGTCCTTTAAAATGCACACCTGTTTGCATTCCTCTCCAGGATAAATGTGCTTGAATATCAAAGACTATTTATTCCCGAACCTTCAAGAATAACTGTTTCTCCAGGAAAATGCATTGTGTTTACACTGCAGCTTCTAGCATGCCCTATGAGGCCCTGGGCTGTGCACCCCCAAAGCTGGCAAGTATGGAGCCAGGAGACCATGCCCACCCCCTGAGAGCCCACAACCATCTGTTCATTCATGCTAGCTGCTCATTCATTCCTAGCCCAGAGGAGTCCCAGGTTTGCAGCTGAAGGCTGAATCAACAGCTCTCAAGGCAAACACCTGCTCCACCTACTCATGAGTCGCTAACCCGCTGCCCCTTGCTATGTGCTTGGAAATACACAAGTACCTGGGCAGCAAGTCACACACCTGCAGGAACCAGCACAAGCGAGTGCAGAGCAAAGAGAAATGCATGGGTGACCACCACTGGACAGCCTCAGCCATTCATTCACTTATTCCCCACACACTACGGAGTATTTACTGTGTGCACAGCACAGTGTCCTGGCAATGCAGGAACTCAAAGGTGAATCGGAGCCCCATGAGGCTTGAAAAGATAATCTTGCACTCTGAAAACTCTAATAGAGGGCACAAAAGATTAGTGTCGTGAGAGAGGAAACTGGGATGGGAGGGGTTAGAGGAGGGAGAAAGTACTTTTAGCTTGGAGTTTCAAATGCTGAAGCTGCCTGGAAGAACTGGCTTGGACCCCAGGCCACAAAGAATCAGTGGAGTCTGGAGGTGCACGGATTAGGAAGCAGGAAGGACAGAAAGCAAAAGACAGGAAACAGATGCACGTGGAAAGGGAGCAAGGAATAGCTGTGTGGGTTGGAGCACAGGGAAGGAGGGGAGAAGATGGAGAGGAACTGTGGAGGTCTCGGAACACTAAGCAAAGGAGTTTGAACTTTTTGTTTCCCTTTGGCTAATGAGGAGCCAAGGAAGAGTACTTGATGAGGAAAGTGAAATAATCAGCTAACATTTGAAAAGTTCAATTGGGTGGTGAGATGTATGACTCAGGAGAAACGAGCAAGACATGAGCCCTGCTGGAAGACTACTGCAATAGTTCAAGTAATCAGCAAAGCAAGCCAAAACCAGAGAAAGGGCCACAGAGGAGGAGAAGGAGAGGAACACATGCCTGGGACAGAATGAGGTAGACTAGCAGGATTTGGGTAACTGACTGTAAAACGTAGAAGGGAAAGATGGTCGCTGAAAGCAATGTGGCTTGCAAGAGGCCAACAATTTGTCCTACTTCCTCATAGGGAATTGTAGCTTGGCTTCCCCATCACTCTTTGGTGACCTGAACTCCACTGGCTCACATGTAGAGCTAATGAGACTTTCTTCTGAACATTTTGACATTGCTGGTAGACAACATCAACAGTGCCCCCCACCCCGCCCGATGGACACTGAGCATCGGGCCTAACTCAGCCTGTTTCCTCCCTTCACCTCTCCACTGAGCGTGGGGAAACGATGTATGCAGCTCAGGGGAGCCCTGCCCCTCTGGGTGTGGTTAGAGCCAGGAAACACGGCTGGCTTCCAGCCCAAACCAGAGCAATTTCAAGAACATTCCAAAGCCCAAAGAGGGAACCTGCAGGGAGGCTTGCCAGGGTTTCCTACACCCAGAGAGAAACTAATATGGTGAGAGTTGATGTTCCTGAGTACCGAGGGGGGTGGGGGTGGGGGAGCAGGGGAAGGGAGGGAGAGGGGAAGAGAGGAAGAGGGAGATGGAGAGAAAGAGATGGAGAAAGAGATATTTCTTTGAAACCTTCAAGTCCCAGCCATCTCTGAGGCTTAGGCCCTCCCACCCCAATTCAATCACAACTTAATTCCAGGGAACAGACCATCCCAGACCTATGCTGGCACTGTCACTCACAATACCAGCAAGACACTGTTACCCAACTGGGCTGGGGCAAGCAAACTCTTTTTCCCCCTGCAATCAACAACAAGCCAAAAATGTATTGCAGCCTCTAACTTAACTTTTTTCATTCAAAATGTCAGTGGCTAATATGAACTAACTATAATAGGTAAACTCAGGGTCTTAAAATGTAGAATATATTAAATGTAGAATATATTAAAATGTAGAAATAGAAAGAAGGTAGAGAAGGGGGAGCAGTTGCCTGATACATACAGAGTTTTTAACAAGGTTGAACTTAAATGTTTGGAAATGGATGGAGGTGAGGGTAACTTGTTATTGGGATTATGAGTGACAGTGCCATACGGTGGGTGAATTTGGTTGAAAAGGGTTGTTTACAGTCATGTATGTCACCAATTAACACTACAAATAAGTTCTTTCATGAACTAGTACTAGTGTATGACACTTGTACAAAGAGTTAATAATAGAATAGTTTATGGGGGAAATTACCTGTTGCAGATGCTATGGACTACGGGAAACAGTAATACCTTAATGTTCTCTCATCAAAGGTGGCAGGTGTGCCACGCAGGTGTTAGGGGCCAATAACGGGGGATAAGGGATATGGAGTGTTTGGGGTTTTTTTTATGTCTATCAGATATTTTTCTTTTTGGAGCAATGCAAATGGTCTAAAATTGAATGTGATGATGACACTCTGAGACACTGATTGTATAGTTTGGATGGAATCTATGGTATGTGAATATATCTCAATAAAATTTGCAGATAAAAAATATTAGTAGCTATATGGAACACCATGGGAAGAATATTTATTCTTGAAACTTAGTTTAGCTCCCTTTTGAGTAGAACATCCACGAGAAATCTGGCCCTGTCTTCTCGGTTCTTAAAGTGTTATACCTGGGTGCACTGGAGAGGAGCAACATGGAGATAGCTTTCTAATGTTTCCCCCTGAAATGAGATCTGAGGGCTGAATCTGGAGGCTCTGAGAAGCCGGCCTGACCAGCTGTGCAGATGACCTGGCTGGCACAATCCAGGCCAGAGCATGACTGGCTGTTCCTTCTGGCAGCCCCAAACAGCCAAAGCACTCACCAGTGGTGCCCCGATCATCCAGAGACAAATCCACAGATTGCCACCCAGCTTCAGATCTAAAGGGATTGGGCAGCATTTCTCTTTTTTGCATCGTATCCTCTAGGATCCCTTTGGGGAGTGGAAAGTCACTCTCAGAAAAGACATTCATTCTCATTCACTTTTGGTGGGGCTGAGTGAAAACTGCCTGACCTTTCTGGAAAGCAACTTGGCAATGTTTATAGGGAATCTTAAAAACACATACATCCTTCAACCCAGTGAATTCGCTTCTAGGATCTGTCCCTAAGGAAATCATCTGAGATGTGAATAAAAATGGACACATACAGGTCTTGACTGCAGCACAATCTAAAACAGTGAAAAACTAAAAATAACTTAAAGGACCAACAAGAGGAAAGTGGTTAAATAAACAGTGCATCCATTTGAGAAACAAATATGCATCATTAAAAAGATTATTTTCAGAGAACTTGATGAAATGAGAAAGCACTCTTATATGCATTTAGATGCATCAAACAACGATTGCTATTGAATCCATCCAAATAGTAGCAGCAATTGTCTCTGGTTTGTAAAAATTGATTCCATTTTTGCATGCCTATGTATTTTCCAAGTTACCAACAAGAAGCATGTATTATGTTTATAATAAAAAATAATTAATGTTCCTTTTCAAAAGCATGCTAGGGAACAGCTTGTCAAATGTTTCCCTCCTTCCATTAAATGCTGCGGGGCTAAGGCCAGCCTGCTGCCTGCCACTAGAGCTCACAGCACCCCATAGCTGCCAACTGGGGGTTTGGTCCTCTGTTCCATGACTATTGCCCATGTTCTGCCAAACCCCATGAGGTTACACAGTGTAGAAAGGAAAGAGAAGAGATTTGGGGCTTACACAATTCTGGAATGCAATCCCAGCAACGTCACTTCCTAGCTCTGCGATAAGCAATTTCACCTGGCCGCACCTCACTTTTCTCATCTGCTCCTCAGCCACCAAGGCTGGGATGTGCCTGGCTCCCTGAGTGCCATAATGTGTTTGAGAAATAACAATTCCCAATTCACTTCTGGCACTGCCCATAGCCTCCGCTCCTGGGGGACCATAGCAGACCTACTAGAAAGTACGGTGTCATTGATTAGTTGAAACTCCTCACTGTGATGACCCACATTCAATAATGTGTATCTCTGCCAGAAGCCTCTAGAGGGTGCAGTGTTGCCCATACATTGGTCCTACTATTTGCTCCTCAAAAAAGGGATACCATGGTCAGATAAGCTTGAAAAGGGCAAACACTGATATCTCCAAAAACAGTATAATCAATTAACATATTAAAGATCTACGATAAAGAAACCTATCTCTCAAACCTAATGACCACACAACCTTTATGACGTTATGCCTCTTAGCATCACGTGGAACTGGCTTCGAGACACGCTACCCCAGTCCTTGTCCCACCGTAAGCCTCGGAGAATGCTCACCAAGGATATCCAGCCTTGGAGATTTCCAAACACAGACACCTGGAAGTATGTTGGGTTTGATGTGGACCAGTGTTCTCAAAAAAAAATTCGAGTATGAGCATCACCTGGAGAGCTTATTAAAACACATCCTTCAGGGCTCCACCCCTGGAGTTCATAATTTAATAGATCTGGGGTGGGGACCAAGAATTTTCATTTCTAGTAAGTTCTCAGGTCATTCCGATGCTGCCAGCACAGGGACCTCACTTTGCAGGCAGTAAAAATCTCCTACTATCCCAGTTTAACCCAGAACCATAAATGAACTCTGTCTACCTTCTGCAACACCAAAGAAATCAAGTCTTAATTCAGAACTTCAAACACCCATTATCTTCTGGGGCAAGTTCTTGAAGCATTTCACAGTAATTAACTAAATGGACTTTGGGGCCAGAAAGACACCACGTTTTGCAAATCCCTTCTCTGTTGCCTCCTGGTTGAATGAGCACGGACAAGTTACTGGACCTTTTCAGGCTGCGGTCTCCTCATCTCTAAAATGGGAACACAGGTACTACCAGGAGCTTCTGCCGGCGTCAGGATTGTGTTGAGACTGCAGAGGGAGCCGCAGCCTGGGACGCGCAAGGCGGAAGTGATGGGTGCAGGATGGCGATGGTGACTGTAGTGCTCCAACGTGAGTCCGCCCTTCCCTCCGCCTCCCATCTGCTGACTGGAGTGGGTCGCTGGCCCAAGCCATGGCGAAGACGGTCCCCCGGAGGTGCAGCGACGGCCACGCGGACCTGCGTGAGCCCAGGTGGCCCTTTGTCGTGGTGACATGGGTCGGGGCGCGAGTGCTCTGGCAGCCTCCGACCGCAGATACCAGAAACAAGGCCTCCAGGTTGTTTCAATGCCAGATAAGCCCGGAAACCCAGAGGTACTAGTCTCATCAAGCACATGAATCAGTTCCATTCCACTACTCCATAAGGTCAACACCCCTTTCCAGTATGAAGAACCCAAAATGGTCATTGCCCAGATATCCCTGAAGAATGAGAGAATGATCAAATGAGAGGCAAGAGGTGTAACTGAGAAATTAGGATTTGACAACTGATTATGACTACTGACTCAACATATAGATGTTTCTTTTTAGTTTCTACTGTCAGAATAGCCAGAAGAAAATACCTGAAATTAGTGAACTGTAATCCAGTAGACTTGATGATTGATAATGATTGTATATCTATATAGTTTTAGTCATGTGATCATACAATTGTAAAAACCTTATGACTGAAACTCCCATTATTCAGTGTATGGGTACATTAATAATAAAATGAAGACATACATAAAAATTAATAATAACAATATTAATAATAATTTGGGAATATGGGGAATACCCCTACATGTAAACTATGGACAATAGTAATAGTGCTGCTGTAATAATCTTTCATCAATTGTACCAAATGTAACCACTGTTAAGAAAGTTGTAGAATTACAAAAAAATTGTTACCAATTGTAAAAAATTCTCAACACCAATGCAACTGTTGGTGATGGGGTGGTGTATCTTTTACATTATTATTCTGTAAACCCATAATTTCTGTAAACCCATAATTTTTAAAGCCATGAAACTGCACTACACAGACAATGAACACACAAAGTTAACCCACGGACTATAGATAACAGTCAAGTTAAAAAAAAATGTGCTACAGTTAATTGTAACATATGTTCCCCACCAATGCAAGATGTTAATAATAGAGCAGTATATGGGAATCCTGTATTTAATGAATGATTGTTCCGAAAACCCACAAGTTCCTAATTAAGAAATATAACCTGTTATCAAAGAGAAAAAATAAAATGAAATAAACTGGGAACACCGTGATAACACCTAGCCCACAGACTGTCCCTGATGCTGAAATAAAGAACGCTGAATCCTTGTGCGCATTCCTGGCACACAGTACGTGCTCCACAGATACTGGCTATTACTGAAGGATTTTGTTATCGAGCCACCTGATCTGGAGAGCACTTCGTCACCTGCCTGCTGTCTGGTGGCAGCTTTAAAGACCATGGCTAGAACTGCTATAGTACAATTTCTCTTTCATCCATCATCTCACACATCCTCAAAATGCACTTGTTTTCTCTGCTGACCCCATCTGCCCTCCCATACATGTGGCACTGGGCTGGACGCTTGCACACGGCCACTCACAAACACTGATCATCATCCTGGAGACAAACCAAATGTGGTGCTGCTTAATAACCCTGAGTACTCACAGGGGCACAGCACCCACCCAGGGATGCACCATGCTGCCAGCCAAGTGGGCTTTGTGATGAGGGAGCTCACAGGGACACCCCACCGGCCAATGACCCAGACCAGGTTGTGCAAGGCAGAAGACAGGAAGACTTCCCAAGACCCCAAGCCCGAGGTGAGGAAAGAATTTGGATGTCCTTAAATGGGGATTCTGGTTGCAATTTTTAGCCATGCCACTTACTAGCCATAGGACAAGCTGCTGGAGCTCTTTGAACCTCCACTTTTTCATCCATAAGGATTGAGACGGCACATCTGACTTGAGCCTTGGAGTTGGAGCCAGCATTCCACCAATAATTCCCACCTGGGTAAGTGCAATAGCCTCCTAAGAGGGCTTTCTGCTTCTACTCCTGCCCACACCCCCTGCCCACATAGCTGCAAGAGCGATCTTTTAAAAACCTTCAGTTCATATCACATGGCTAGCTAAACCCCTCTAATAAAGTTCCATCATACTGAGAAGGAAAATCCAAACTCCTCATCCTTATCTACAAAGCCCAAGTAAATGGCCCCTGCCAACTTCCTTCCCGGGTGCTTTCGCCTGAGACCCTAAACTCTGTTCAGAGTGACTTCCTCACTGTTTGCAAAACAAGCAGGCTTTGCTCCCACCTTAGCAATCTCCACCTGCCTGGCTCCCACTCAGATGTCCCCTCAGAGAGGCCTTTCCCACCCCTTATAAAGAAACACTCCATGCCGTTTCCTGGTGTTTTCTTCCTAGATATTAGCAACAGCTCGTCAGCATCTCCCTGACAGCAGGCACCATCTCTTCACTGCTACTTCCCCAGCCCGTAATACATGCCCAGGACTGAAAAGGAGCTCAGTAAATATGTTGCATGCATATGCTTTTAAAAATAACGTTTAATTGAAAAATGAATACCTGCATGTAGTAAAACCCCAAATAGTTCTTTAAAAGTATATATACAATGAAGAGTAACATATGTATGTATGTGTGTGTGTGTTGCCTGGATAATGTATGAGAAAGTGCTTTGCAAACTGTAAAGCACTGCATAACATAAGGGAATGTCACATGTACCCAGAAGTGCCAGACGAATAATTCAAAGAAAAAAAAAATTTTAAATAAAGGGAAGGGATGGGAAACTCAGGGTAAATATGGAGGGACTTCAAATGGTGAATCAAAAACTAAACCCAGCAGCCCACTTCCGCAAGGATGTTAGGCCAGCAGCTGGGAGTGCAGCCGGCACTGAGGCTCCTTTTATTCTCCTGAGCCCCGTCTGCTCCACCCAGCCATAGGAACTGCGTAAGTTACAAGAGGCTGCAGTTCTCTGGAGCCAGGCAGCAAAACCCCCTCCTCCAGAGCGGTCTGGGAGGGGGTTCCTGGCTGGGCATGCAGGGCTGACTCACCCTCACTGCAAGGCCAGCAGCTGGGCCTTCTCACTGCAGCGCTGCCAGGCCCGGGGCCTGCACGGCCGTGGCGGGAGGCCTGTGACTCACACAGATGGTGCATCACACCCAGTGCCAGCAGAGTGCTACCCGAGCCTATCTTTAGAAGTTCCACAGGCTGAAAAATCAATTTACCCGACTGGCACCCCAGCCGGGAGCCTCCCTGCTAACATTGGTGACGGGCAGCGTGGGGCTTCCCCTCCGCCTGCACGAGGCCATCGGACCTCGCCCAAGGTCCTTATGGACTTTGATGAGCTGGTCTGCCCCTCTGAGCCAGGCCAGGCCTCCCCAGAAGCTACAGACAAAAACCACTCCCAGGAAAGTCCCTGGCCAAGGGGAAGCAAATTGTCTGTGTCCTGGCTGCACATTCCCAGGTGGGCCCCTGGCCCTGACTGTTCTGCACGTGGAGCCCCTCAAGCCAGCCCACTTCAGTCTCCTCCTCAGAGCATGGGCCAGAGGTGAGAGAACAGCACACGAACCCCACTTCCATCAAAAGGTTTAAGGGGCAAATTGCCAAGGCAGTGCCTCCCCCAAGCCAAGTCCAGGCCTTCTCACATACTTGGCACAGGCCCTGTGTTTCTCAGAAGCCCAAGGGCACCCCTGCTATGGGATATGGGGAGGAGTTAACCATCTCACCAGACCCTTCATCATCTCATTCATACATTCTTTCTTTCGATAAAGATTCACCGAGGACCTGACTTGGTGAGTAGATAAGAGGAAGGCTGGAGAGCGGGAGAGGAGGAGACCCGACCCTGCCCTGCCCTTTGCATTTCTGTACTCATCCTTTGAGATGTCTGACCTTGACCCCTTCACCCCAGTTTAGAGACTATTTCTACAGAATTCCCAAGACTTGGCCTGTGCCTTTCAACATTGCACTCTGGAGCCACAATCCACTGGATGACTTCTGATCTCAGTGAAATCCAGCTGTCCCAGGGCAAATGAAACCAGAGAAAGGGTTTCTACCCACTGGCTTCTCACTGAGAAATGGGAATGACCCAGGAAGAGTTTAAAAGTTCAAAAGCATTCCTCAGGATGCCCTTATGAAGCTTGTTGCTGCAAAGGAGAGGCTAAGCCTGCTTATATTTGTGCCTAAGAGTCCCCCAGAGAACCTCTTGTGTTGTTCAGATGTAGCCTCTCTCTTAGCCCACTTGGCAAGTGATCTCCCTGCCCTCCCCCTTCCGTGGGACCTGACTCCAGGGGTGTAAATCTCCCTGGCAACCCAGGACGTGACTCCCAGGGAAGAGCCTGGACCCGGAATTGCGTGATGGAGAAAGCCTTCTTGGACCAAAAGGAGGAAGCGAAATGAAACAAAATAACATTTCAGTGGCTGAGAGATTTCAAATGGAGTCGAGAGGTCATTCTGGACATTATTCTTATGCATTATATAGATATTCCTTTTAGTTTTTAGTATCTTAGAATAGTTAAAAGGAAATACCTGAAACTGTTGAACTGCAATCCAGTAGCCTTGATTCTTGAAGACGATTGTATAATTAAATAGCTTATATGGTATGAACATGTGATTATGAAAACATTGTGACTCACATTCCCTTTATCCTGTGTAGGGACAGATGAATAGTAAAATGGGGACAAAAAGCAAATAAATAAAAGTGGGGAATGGGGGTTATGGGATGTTTTCAGTGTTCTTTTTTACTTTTTATTTCCATTCTTTTTTTGGAGTAATGAATAGTTTCAAAAATTGATTATGGTGATAAATGCACAACAATATGACGATACTGTGAACAACTGATTTTACATTTTGGATGACTGTAGGTTATGTGAATATATCTCCACAAAATTTCATTAAAAAAAAGAAAGCCATCCCTCAGAGTGTGTAGATGCAGTGCAGTCCTACACATTTGCTTCCTTATCCGCTTAAAAGGGGGCCAAGCTCACATGCCCCAGGAGCCAGGCTGCTGGGGTAATTCAGGGGACTGCGTGGGAGGGGAAGGGATGGCTCAGCCCAACCAATGGCCACCAAGAGGCAGCCACGATAGTCCAGCCACTCTTCACAGAAAACTAGAAATCCTGTTTATCAAACCTCCGCCTGTACATATAGGCAATTAATGCAAAAAACATTAAACCATACAGACCAAACAAAACACAGGTATAGCTGCCAACCTATTCCCTCTGAGAGAGAGGGTGGGTGCCTGGGTGCTGGAGAGCACCTCTGAAGGCCTCCATCCTTCCCTGCTTTCTCTAGGGAGGACTTCTTGGGCTGCCTCTCAACAGGCTGGACCAGCAAGAGGATGAGAACCAGCTGATGAGCCAGGAAATGTGGCTCCCACCGCTTTGAAGAGGGGACTAAGGACCCTGTAGCAGGAAAGACTCAGAATGAGACTGTGGGTCAGCAGTTCCCCATATTCCCAAATAGCCCTGGGACAGAAGCATTTGCCAGGTGAAGTAATAGTGGGTTCTCTTGTTCCAGCCACTGCCCAGCACAGAGTATGACTGTCACACTAAGCTGCATTCCCAGAGCCCCCCAAACTGCAGGGAACCCCCACCACCACACCCCAGATCCTTATGGTCCTACCCCTCTGCCTGAAATGCCTCTTTCCTCCTCCTGTCCTCCTTCCTTCCACTCAAGTATCAGCTCCCCAAGGAGTGGTCCCCATCCAATAGCCCCTGAGCCGGGTAGGTTTCCAGGCACCCCAACATAGCCCTATGGCACTCTGTATACTCTACTCCCTTTATTACACATGCAGAGTCGGCCTCAGTAGCCCAGAACCCCACAAGGGGTGCACTAGGTCCTTTCAATCCCTGTCACCTCCAGCAGCCAGCCCAGACCTTGGAACACAGAAGAAATGCCATAGTAGAAGTGAACCAAGCAACGAGTCAAGCAGCAAGCAAATGATTCCTGAGCCCACTCCAGGCACCAGGCTTGGAGCTGATGAGGCCAGAGAGGTAAATCCAACACATCCAGGGGGCGACAAGGGATCACGGTCTTTGGGGGTGACGGATATTTAAGAAATGACCAAGAAGGAAACACTTCACCTCCTACATTGTCACCCCACAGTCACCCCACTCTTAACCTCTCTCTAAACTTCCTGGGTCTTGACCACACTTTTGCACTCAAATTTCTTCCACCTGCAGTGCTGTACCCCCAATATCTGCAGAGCTCACATCCACACTGCCGTTGGGACCTGCTCAAAGCTCCCCTTGTCAGGGATGCTCTCTCACCACGCTCCATAAGATAGCACCCTCCACTTCACTATCTTCCCCTCTCCCTACTTCATTTGCCTTTGTGCACTTCTCACCATCTGATTAGTTATCCTGTTCACGTATTTATCCTGCTTATGGTTGGCCTCTGACTCCAAATGAAAATCCATGAGAGCAGGGCCTGTGTCTGCTTGGTTCTTCACTGTGTCTAGAACTGTGGCTGGCACATGGTAGGTGCACAACAAATGTAAATATACTTCAGAATAAAAAGGTCAGATCCTTCCAAGAGGCACTGCAGGGAGCAGAGGCTTCTGAGCCCCACTGTGCCCGGGAAGCAGCCTGGCCTCCTCCCCCTCCCCCTCCCCCTCCCCACAGGTGTCAGTCAACAGGGCACCTGCAAAACTTCCCACGTCTCATGCTTCACCACATATAAGTGGCTGTGCTGGGGGTGCCCACGTTAGGTGGCACAGGGGTGGGGGTGAGCAGCTGAGAGTGTACAGGTGGGTGCAGGGAGGGGAGAGGAGCTGCAGGTGTGTGAGCAAATGTGTGTGACCAGGGAATGGACGACAGGGGAGTGTGTTTGTGCACACAGCAATGTGTGTACAGAAAGCTGAGGGTGAGGGGAAGCAGGTATGCGTGTGTATTGTCTGTGTAGATGCACTCGTGTGAATGAGGGGAAGGCTGTGTTGGTGGAAGAAGGTGTTGGTGCTTCCTCTCCCTGGTGCAAACTCAGACTGGAGGGACAGCAACCAGGAGGGTGCTGCTCTTGGGTTCAGCAAGTATTTCTCCCTCCTGGGAAGGAAATAATGTAACTGGAACCCAGGCCTCCTCCATTAGAAACCAGAAGGCAATTACACAGCAGCAGCCAGGCAGAAAACCATCCCTGGAAAATACACGCCAACACCAAGCGTGAGTGCCTCGGGCTCCCCAGGTTCCCAGTGATTTTGCACCAGTGCTCAACACGGAGATGTGGATTCCCTGGAGATGCAAAAAGAAACAAGTGCAATACATGAGCACCTTATTATTAGCTACACAGCTAATGAGCCTCATAGCCACTGGGGCCAGCAAGCTCAGAGATGCCATGACATTCTGGTCTCTCCGTTGAAGTGGGGCTCACTGGGCAGGAAGGCTACGTTCCAAGCAACCAGGACAACAATGACACAAGCAAATGGCCTGTGTTCTCAGATTCTCCCCCTCCTCCCATATGCCCTGATTCCTGCCTGCCCACCATGCTCTGTCCAAACACTGTAGCCTCCAATCACAGCTGCCTGCATTCAACAAGTAGGAATTTAGCATCAGTATCCTCCAGCCACACTTCTATGCACCAGGGTACAGAACTGAACAGAACAGACAAAAGTGCTGCCCTCATGGAATGGACAAACAAACAAAAAATGACACCAATAGGACCATGGGGAAAACAAAGCAGGGGAGTCAAGGAGGAAGGGGGACAGTTCAACAGAGCAGCCAGGGAAGCTGTCCAGCAGCCACACTCATCCCCTGCTCAGAGGCTTCACACCTGCTGTTCCACACCCCTGAAGCACTGTTCCCCCAGACTTCCCCAGGGTTTCCTTTTATTTCAAGCAGGTCATTCTCATTCCACTGAATGGTCACTTCCTTAGAGAGACCCTCCCGGACCCACTACTTACAACAGAAGCCCCCTCCCACTTAGCCTGCTTCATCTTCTTGAACCACTTATCACTAATTAAATTATTATTCATTTAATATTTTGGTCTCCCCCTTACTCCTGCCAGAATGTTGGGTCTGAAAGGACAGGGGGATTTGTGTCTTACTCACCACTGTGTCCCCAGCACTATTCCAGTATTCCACCTTGTAGCAGGCCTTGGAATTCAAAATCTCATAATCAATCTTTTGTTCCTTCCAGTTAAGCAATGCCCTTGTCAGGCATCCATTTAAAAATACTCTCAGGCAAGCCACATGTGAAGACACTGACACTTTGATGTAACCCCATCTCTTCTCTCTGCTGCTTAAAACCTAAGCAAATGCACAAATCTTGAGGAAAGGGGACAAAGGAGAAGGAAAAAGCTTGCAGTGTACTCAAGGAACACTGGGCTGGGAGGGAGGAGGCCTGGGTTCCAGCCCCAATTTCTGGGGGTACCCTTCTAAACATCAGTTTCTTCATGACTTAGAGTTGAAAAACAGCTTTGTGGTCACCTACAGCTTGGGGATTCCAAGGGAGAGGGAATGGATCAATTAGGAAAGGAGACAAATTTGGCTGCCTCCTTATTTTGCAATCAAGGACAACAGATTTGTGGTCCGATCCCTGCCGCTCTCCCCACCCCCCTCCATTCCCCCCACTACTCTGCAATGTGATGATAATAGAAATAAAATGGGAAAAACCCAATAATGGTGGGAAGCCACATGCATGATATTAATGCACACTCAGTGAAGATAATCTCCCGTTGCTAAGCACCCCATGTACACACACAGTTACTATTAGAAAGTTAATCATGGAAAATGCTGAGATCTCTTTTCCCAGCCCTGCATCTCTCGGCTCCACACTACAGTTTCATCTTCCATCTAATGTTACCAGACAGTACCACTGGCTCCATCCACTCCCCTGTCCCAGGCCTTTGTGACCTTTCCATTCCCTTCCAGCCACACGCCACGTCAGCCGCGCAGAGCCGTAAGACACAGCTGGCTTCAGCCTGTGCCCCAGGCCTGGCCCGGGCGAGCACGCTGACATTTTCCATTTGGCTGCACCAGCCAGCAAAATGTTAAAAGGGGGATTAAGACAACTTGCTACATCACCCTGAGTTGCTTTATGAAAGAGAAAAACAACAGTCATCCCCACCTTGGCTGCTGAAAATATCCACACACCCTCTCTACCCAGAGACGAAAGGCTGCAGCTAAAGCTGCTTCTCTATCCCTGACTTGGAAAGCTCGGATGCTTTCCCACCTGGTACTTTCTAAAAGTTCACGAGAGAAGCTGGGCATGTTTGATGCCCAGCCTCATAAAAGACTTAGTACCTCCTTGTCAGTCAACACTCCGGTGAGCAGATAATTGATTGTTGTTGTGGTTGTATGACTATTAGTGGGTGCTGATTCCCTTTCCAGCAGCCATGCAGCTCCCTCCTGCATGGCTGGATTGTTGTGGCTTTTATTAATAATGGCAAGAACAATGAATAACAGGAATATTTACACAGTAAATAGTTTCTGCTACTACCTCAACAATTAAGGCCCTCCTTGGCGAAACATATGATGAAAAACCTTCTCTCTAGGGACCTTCTGACAATATAAGTGCTTTCTGTTTGACGTCTCCAAAAATGAGTAGAGGGGTTGGTTGGGGTATGGGGTGCAAGATCTGGCATCAGCTGGGGCTTGTTTTCCAGCCCTACCACTTATCAGCTCCGTGGCCTCGGGCAAGCCCCTTCACCTCTACAGGCGCCCACACTGCAGGGGGTCCTGATGAAGCCTCAAAACTATGACACACTTAAAGAGCTCAGTACAGCGTCCAGCGCCTAGCAGCATGTGACGACCTCATGGTAACATCTCAAATGCGAAGGATGTGATCTCACTCAGTCCTCACACCAAACTGGGAATGGAGATGAGAATGGTGTGTCCTCTGCTATCCCCCGGCCTGCCCCTCTGCACCAGTGGACATCACCGGCCATTCCACTTCACACACAGTCCTCTGCTCCTGGGAGCCAGGCTCACCCCAAGCCTGCCCCTCATCCTCAGTCCCAATCTGCAACCAAGACGAAAGGGTGCCACTGTCCCCATTTTAAAGAAAGCAGCCTGTGAGTCATCCAGGAGACCTTTTGCAGGGAATGCCCTCAGGGAAAGAGTTAGACAAAGCTCAGGATGGAATTTAGCAGAGCAAATCCCCATGATGCACGGGCACCATTTCCCCAACAACCCCAGCCCTAGGAAGACATCAAAACCTCAAAAGGCTCAGCTACAGAAAAATCTTCTTTATTGTTATCCCCCCAAGAGCTGGATTCCTCATTTAGTCACTCAACAAACATTTACTGTGCCAGGCTCTGGGCTTGGCATCTGGGATACAGAGGTGGCCAAGTCAGGCAGGGTACTATTGGAGGTAAGCAGATCAGGATCAAGAAAACAAAGAAAATAATTACAAATTGTGATACATGCTTTGAAGGAGGCAAACGGGGTGCTTAAACAGAGGAAAACAGAATTACCAGAAATTTTACTAATTTCTTGTGTGTATTATTTACTGTCTCCCTCTGCTAGAATTTAAGCACCTCAAGGGTAATGATATTTCTTTTGTTCACTGTGTGTCACATACCTAACAGAATGCCTATAGGTACACAATAAGTATCTGTTGCAGGAGTGTTGTTGGGGGTTCAGGAGGCCTCTCTGAGCTAGTGGCCTAGCTCAGAGATGGAGGAGGAGGAGGAGCAAGGCATACAAAGAGCAAGGGGAACAGTGATTCTAGCCAAAAGGAACAGCATGTGCAAAGTCCCTGAGGTACAGAGGAGCTCGGCATGTTCTTTGTGGACAGAGTTCTTGGGGAAGTTACTGTCCAGGATGGGTCGAGACCTTTGTTAGCTGCTCACCTTCATCCAAATGCAACCTGTAAAAAAGCCACAGGAGGCAACGTCTTCAACTCAGAAGACCTCTCTGATTCCCATCTCCCATCTTTCACTTTAATGTTCTCACTCTCACCTGGATTCCTGAGTCTCCATCCTGGTGCCAGTAACAGGCAAGATTAGAGGCCAGCACTCTAGTTCTGGGAAGCCTGAGTTTCAGCTCCAACTCTGCCACTTTCTGCTTTTGCAAGCTGGGACTTAGCCTTTCTATGCCTCAGTTTCCTCATCTGTAAACCAAGGATAACAGAGCTGAGCTGCTGTGAGGATTAGATAAGTTAAGGCAAGGCTGGCTCTTAGCTCATCCCTGGTACATGGGAGATGCCCAATAAACGTGAGCATTATCATTACTTACTTTTAATCGTTATTGTTTTCATTATTGTTACTTGGATTCCTGCATTCCACCCAACTGCTTGGAAGTGATGGTTGAATGAATGACACTCACCCTAGCACCTCACCCAAATTCCCTAAGGTCCAACCCTCCTGGGACCCTCTTGCCTTAGGATTAATTCTCCTTCAATATAGCGATCTCTGGAGACCCCAAGTAGCCTCAGGTTTCCCATATGTTCCCTGAGATATCTGCAACTCGTTCCTCAGGCTGCCTCTAGCACTGTGGGGCAGAGTGGGGGGATTCTGAGATTCCGTAGAGCCTTATGCCACTGAGCTGGGGATGCACTTTCCCCCAGCTGAAACTCTTCCCCTTATTTAACTTTTTAAAAAACACCCCCAAATGTTTTGCCTTCTCAACTTTGCTCTGCTCCCCCTCAACCCACTCTGCCTGCCCCCAAATACCCAGTAGTTTCAAAATTGAGTAGCTTTTGGGAACTGCATTTAAAGATGTTAATTTAAACCCTCGTGTCAGAAAATGCAAGGTGGAACCATTCTCCTGGCAACATCCCCTCACCCACATCCCACAGCTATTGCTGTCCCAGAGCAGGACCAGAGCAAGCTGGCAGGGGAGCTGGTAGGCTGGGAGCAGAGTTTGAGGGGCCTCTCTTAGGGCCTGGTCCCTGCCTTCAACCTTGGAGCACAGACTCCAAAAGCTCAAACTCTGCCAAACTACCAATTTCAGGAGAAATGGGTCTCAGTGCAAACAGTGGTTTAAATTAACCAGTTTTACTCCATTTTGAACTTACAGAACTCTGTTAACACAGAAAGCCCTATTTTCCTTTTAATAGACCCAAAGTCTTCCATCTGAGTAAGCTTCAGGCATTACATAGTAGCACCTACCACAAAAGCCTACCAAGTCTCCTTCTCTGCTTCATATATCAGAAGTGTAGGCAGAGCTCCCACCAAGGAACAGGTTCATCTCTCCAAGTTGCAATGCAGAACAGCGACTCATTTACAAAGCCCTTCTGAATCCCATCCCCAGCTGCAGACTGGGGAAAATTCCTGCTCCTCTGAAAGCTCTCACAGTTCTTCCTGATCTCTTAGGTAGCAAGGTGAAGCGTGTGTATCTCTCACCTCCCCTCCTAGCCTGGGGCATCCTCGAGAAAAGAAGCCATGTCTTAATCTTGGATCTTGCCCCTACCATTCAGAAATATACAGTCAGTACCTACCAGAATGCCTGGCACAGAGCAGGTGTTAAATGCAAATGAATTGCTAAGGTGAATGTTTTATAGATGCAAGAGAGGAGCTCGCCAATTTGAATGAACTCTTAAAAAACAAAAAGTCAGCTGTTGTTAAAGAAGGACTGCCCCCAGTTCATCTTTTGGTTAATGCAAGTTTTCTTGTGTTGGGATTGCTTAAAATGGGTGTAAATGGATATTCATGCAAAAAGACATAGAGTGAAGCTCAAATGCAGGAAATCCTTAAAAGGTGAACCCTCACCTGGGAGTTTCCCACAGGTCTTCCCATAGTTTGGTGATGTCCAGGAGAAGATGAGGCCAGAGGGGAGATGCTGAAGCAAGGCTACTAGAATAATGGACATGTGCAAGTCAAGGAACTATGAAGATGTTCTAATTCTTGATAGGCATGTTGGTTACATAGGTGTGCTCAGCTTCGAAGATTCATCAACTTTATGGTATATTAATTTTCAGCACTATATATACTTTAATTTAAAAAGTAAAATAAATGAATGAATGAATGAATGAATGATTAAGTATTTTCCCCACAGGAACACATCTTCAATTTCCCAGCCATTCAATTTCCAGTCAATGTGACTAGGATTTGTGTTACAAAAATTCACCCAACAGAGAACTCTGCTGTTACAATCTATGAAGATAGATCTCTACTGCAAAAACGCAAGCAGCAGAAGTATGCTAGAGGTTGAAAGGGAATGTGGAATGCCTGAGTAATAAAACAGATGCAGAAAACTTTCCATCGGCATGACAAGAAGAGAAATTTGCTGGAGCTTGCTCCTCATCCCCAGATCAGGCCCAAGAATCCAAATGTTAAGGAAGCCAAGAATGTGCAAACCACCTCTGCCACACTCCCTCAGAATAACAAGAAGGCTACTCCTTTCTCCTCTGGGAACCTTCAAATGTTTTGAAGTTTCTGACACTCAAAAACACACAGGAACCAGAGACTCGTTTTAGAAACCCTTGGTATAGCGGTACGGGTGTGGGGTTCTGAGTTCTGGATCATTTGCAGCCCTGGAGACTCAGTTCTATAGGAGAAAATAGAAATGCCAGCTATGCTGGCACAGCAGTAGGTTGCTTTATTGAAAACGGTACCTAGGGACTAAGGTCCTGGATCTAGTGATACAAGAGTTACATCCCCATCCCAACACTTTCTGCAACTGACATCAGGACATAGGGAAAAGCCAGAGTCACCTTAAAGGGAAAAGAAGGACTGAAGGGTGGTCCGAGGGTAATGTAAGAGGAAAGAGGGGGACACAGTGGAAGCTGACCCACTTCCCTAGCACTGGGGTCCAGGGCAGTCATGGGTCACCTGCATGGACATGAACTACAGCCTCCCTGGGTACCAGCGGGCTGAGCCATCATCTCTGCCTGACTCCTGGACCAAGCCAATACCCAACCAGCAAGAGGACAGTCCAAATCAGGCCCAAAAGGTTAGCCTTCAGGAAGGTAGTGTGGTTTAGTCTTTTTATTTGGACAATCTTGTCAAGGAGATAGCTATGATGACTTAATTTTATAAGGTTATAATAAGATCAAATCAACATTTTCTGGTCCTTGTGCAGTTTTAATTGATGCAATTGGACATGCATTTATGGAGTACTATGATTGTATCCCAGACACTGTTTTAAGTCCTTGGAATCAAGCAGTGAGAATATCAAAATGAGAATTCTCCCCCACAGAGAACACATACCCAGCCTTGGGAATGCCCTCATGGGTCTGAACTTGTCCCCTTGTGGGTTCTAGGGACTGGCTTCTCTTGGCCATGCCTTGAGATTTCCCTAACTCCACTTTTCCTCATAATCCCCAGAGAATGTAGGGTTATGAACTCAGTGGTTGCTTAATAAATGCTTACTGAATGAAAAT
>PVKY010003946.1:0-20307 GCA_004027775.1 Bradypus variegatus
CACCCCCGCCCATCGCTGCCCCGCGCACCCGCAGTGCCCAGCGCCAGGCGCCTGCGCTTCCCTGCACGGGCGCCAGGGGGCGGCGTGGCCCCGCTTTCCTCAAAGACCTAACAGTTAAGATTCCCCTTTATTTTGTTTTTAGGACTGGAAAAACATTCGGAAAAGAGAAGGCTCATTATGTGAACTTCAGCTGGGAAAATCAAGTCACAACGGCTTAAAAAGCACAGAAAACTGGCGCAATAAGCAAAAGAGAGACTGTTGCAAACTGGGTACACGGGCGCAGGTGTGAAGAGGGGTCTGGCACTCCTTGACGTCTTAGCTCGCTACGCCGGTTATTCTTATAGCTTGTCCAGGTATTTCTTGTTTTCCTCCCTCATATTTTATGACACGTAAAAGTAAGAAAGTATTTATGTTTAATTAAAAAAAGGTTCAAAAGGGGGCTGCTGGGCATGCTGAGCTGCCCTGGGTGCCCCTGCCCCAGGAGTCCGGGTGTAGAGAGAGCACCTGCGCAATGCGGCCCAGCGAGGCCCCCACCACCCTGCAGACCCAGGGCGGGACAGTGCAGAGCGAGCAGAAACGAGTCACCACGCAAGCCACCACACGCACAGCGAAAGCCTTGAGTAACTGCTGCTGCTGTCCAATGTTTCCAATGGTCTAAATGGTAATTTGGAAAAAGTTAAAGGTCAGTTATGGAGTTGACGAGGAATCAAACATCACACCCGCAGAGAGAGAGCTGCCAGGCACTGGAAAGTGGTCGGAACAAGGCCTCTGGATTTGCAGAGATCCCTGCCAGCTGCTGTCAGTGGCGATGGGGGCGGGACAGCCCTTGGACGGCGCACACAGACTCCCTAGGACCCAGGCTCGGCCACTGCGTCCCTCTTCGACAGGACTCTGCCTGGTGGATGAGGGGCTTGGCCACAGCCTCGCATCCCGCATCCGTGGCGCTTACCAAGGATCCGTGGAGCATCCCTGGCATGCGAGGGGTGAGCTCGGGGCGAAGCTGTGGGTCCTGCTGGATGTGACGTGTCTGTGATGACGCAGGTGAGAAGACAGAGGGCACATGCATCAGACTGAAGAGGACGGGGAGGGGGAGGGAAAGCAGAGGCACCGGATGAGCTGAAGCCACCTCAGAGGGCTGGAACCCGGCAAGGTCTGATCAAGTTGTCTAAGAGAAGGAAAGTTAATTAATGCAGACAGATTCCGAAGCCAGACGGCGGAGCCCAGCACAGCGGCTGCAGCGGAGGAACTCGGGAGCTCACGTGCAGGTGGGGTTGTCAGGGCAAGGGCAGCGGCTGCGGGCACAGGCTCTGCCCAGCCCTGTCCGCTGAGGACGGCCCAGGGAGCAGTCCTTTGGTGGACACTGATGAACCACACATGCTCAGAGGGAAATCAACTGGGATTGGGGTCTCCCTGGGGAGTGTAACCCAGGAGCAAGGCAGACGGAGTGAGACGGGATGACCAGGCAAAGCAGGCAGAAGCCACAGGAGGGTTTGGTTGGTACAAGGGGGAATTCTCTGGTGAGGTTCTGTCTGAACACAGAACGCACACGGAGTGCTTGCTGTGCTCGGCGGTGCACCCCGTCTCCCCAGGGCTGTGCCCCAGGCAGGGACTCGCATCTGGGCTGGGATCCGAGTCGGGCCCCTGCTGAGGCTCCTTCACCCCTAACAGGAGCTCGGGTCGAGAGTGTGCTCCCCACAGGGCAATGGGGTTCTGGACACAGCCCTGAGGGGCCGAGAAGAGCAGAGAAGGGGGGGTCTCCAAAGTCACAGAGCACGAGGCAGAGAGCCTCCCCACAGTCGAGGTCACAGTCGAGGACACAGAGGGCTAAGGGGCCATCCGTGGCACACAGATCACCCTCCTGCCCCCATTCCTACCTGCACAGACCACCCCATCCCACAGGAGGAGCCCCCAGGAGCTGTGAGACCCTTAAATCCTCAGGTCAGAGCAGTGAGAAGGGGCTGGGCCAGGAAACGACCCTCGCGTGCCCTCATGCCAAGGCCTTCCAGTAACCAGGGGGTGGGGGAGGGGGATGCGTCCCCTCCCCGTGCAGGACGCCAGGCCTGAGAGCTCCCTGGCCACACTGCAGGGCGGTCAGTGAACCCGTCTGACCACACACCTGTGAAAGTGTGGGTGCTGAGGTCAGATAGGTGCAGTGGGAGGGGCGCAGACTCTGGGCACATGGGGCCAGGTGGCGAGAAGGGGTTGCTGAGCGAGCCCCAGCCCTGGGAAAGCACCCCGTGACAACGTGTGCCGGGGCGGCTGGGAAGCCAGGCTGCCTTGTGTGGTGAGCAGGCTGAGAACCCATCCGAACACCTCCACGCACAGGAAGGTCTCTGCTGGCGCCGGGGAGCCGGGGTTTGGGTGGGGGGCTCTCCTCTGCAGGCTGCCCTGCTGGGAGTGGGGGGCTCGCTGGAGGAAAAGAAGAAGGTGAGCGTGCGGGGCCTTTCGTCAAACGGCACTATAACAGGTGCAGGGAGGTGCCTCGAACAACCTGCCGGGGAAAGACGCGAGCCAGCTGTCAGCCGCCCCGGGCCTGCGCCTCCCCCATCACCGCTGGTCACCACACGCACCTCAAATCGCTTATGGACACGCTGATCCGTGTGGCACGGGTTTAACCCACTCCAGGAAGGCACAGATATGAGCCACGTGGGTGTCTTCCCACTGCTGACAAGGCGGCAGAGCCCTGGGGCAGGCTGGTAGAGGGCAGGGGTGCCCTGGCTTGGCCCCTCTGCCCCCCCCCCGGGGTCCCCTGGCTCTGGCACGTACGTGCCATGAGGCAGCTTCGCTGACGACAGAGCTCGCACCCAGGGTGATGAGAGGCGGCAGGGAGAAGTGACCGCGCAGGCAGCCGTTCCCCGACACCCACCCACGTGAACACGGGGCCTGGCACTTATGTGGAGACCAGTCCTGTAACGGGATTCAGGAACTGTGGTGGTCCGAAGGTGGGCGCGTGTACCCCCGGAGAAACACGGTCTGAAATCTAATCCTGCGTTTGAGATGAGGTTGTTCGGCTGAGCTGTGGCCCACCTCACTCAGGATTCTGAGTCCTTCAGAAGAGGATGAAATCCAGACAGAGGAAGCCTCAGGGGCTGCCAGACGCGGAACATCGAAGGAACTGGGGAGAGGAGGGAGGGGCAGGGGACAAGGAGGACACGGGTAGCCCGTCTTCGGGAAGAAAACATCGCCCGGCGAGGCCTTGATGTAGACATTTTCCCAGCCTCAGAACCAGCAGCAAACGAAAGCTCAACCATCTCATGGGTTTTGCTTAAGCACCCTAGGAAACTACAACAGGAGTGAAGCTGTTCTGCAGCGTTTGCTGCCGTATTTTGCAAATACGAGCTTAGAAAACATTTCTTTTTACAGTAAAATAATAGTTGTTGCTTACATACTTTATGAGCTTTAAATTACCAAACTTCTCATTTTACCACTAGTTGGAAGTGCAGAAAGAACACGTGGAAAACACTGAGCCATGAAGCATCTCGTGACGATCTGAAAACCCAAGCCGAGCTCCGTGCAGCAGCAGTGGCCACACCGCGGGCGCTCACCCACCTGGTGCCCGCGGCCGCCCGCGGCCTGGTCCGCAGAAGCGAGTTCCTCAGCCTCAGCTCAGCGGCTGGTGGCAGAACCGGTGCCACCACGCAGAACAGCGAAAGCCGCGGCGGCAGGACGGTCCCCGACGGCGCCCTCTTCTTCTGCCCAAACAGGAATTTTAGTTTCCCTTGGAACTGCATCGTCTGGTGTTTTAGAGACAGAAACGAGGGGTGTTCACAGAGCAAATTAGCAAGAGGGTCGGGGGACACAGCCCGAGGCCTGAAGCTCGGTGGACCTGGGTGTGTCCGAGGACAGTGACAGCTCTTCCAACCCGCGGGCCTCCTGCGCCTGCACTGTCCGCGGGCCGCCAGGGGAGTCAGCGGGTTCTCTGGCATCTCCTAAAACCCTTTAATTACAAATGTATTTGTACGTGTGCATGGGCCCGTTACCAGGGCAGCCAAGGGCCGCAGGCAGGATCATCCAGTGCCCTGGTAGGGATTTGCTAAAGCAGATCACCTCTGAGGGCCGGCTCCGCTGCCACACTGTCATCTCTCATTCATAACGGGAGGCCTGGGGACCAGTGACTTAGGAGCTTTAAAAGATCTCTCTATAAGGAGGAGGCTGGGTTATAACTGAATTAGTTAACAAATACCTTTAGGGTATTCCTACACTTGATGGAAGAAAAACCCCACAAATTGGCCCCACTCTCTCCATACCTAGCCTTCTTTTCTTCCTTCTTCACATCTATTCATCCATCTTTCCATCCATCTTCCTTCCTCCCTCCTTCCCTCCATTACTTCTTTCCTTCCTTCCTTCCATCCACGCATCCATTCATCCTTCAGTCCATCCATCCATCCATCCATCCATCCATCCATCCATCCATCGATCCATACATTCATCCTGTCCATCTGTCCATCCGTCATTTGTCATCCATCCATCTTTTTATCCATCCACCTTTCCATTCACCCATCGTCCATCCTTCCAGCTGTCCATCTGCCTGTCGATACACTCATTGAACAAACACTTGTGGAGCTGCTTGGTGTGGAGGCTTCAAGGCAGTAATGTGCGGTGGGTGAGTCTAACACTCAGCTCTCCAGGGGAAAGCCCTGCTTTGTAGTGTTTCCCAATTTCTGTGGTACAGATACTCCCACCACTGCCAATCTAAAGTACCAAACTACCTATTGTTAACAGGATCACAAAAGTCCTGCAAATTTAACAATCCTTGTGGGCAGCGCGAGCCGGCCCCAGCACGGGGTAAGAGTGCCTCCCGGACTGAGGCACCGCGGCTCTCCGCTCTGGGGTGTGTCGGAAAGAGCCTCGAGGGTGCCCAGGCCCCCGAGCTCCCACCTCACCTGGGCCAGTGCAGTGCTGAGCCCCCCACCGGTGCAGAGGGGTAGGCTTTCATGCCACGAGGTGGTCAAGCACTTGTTTTGTGTATTTTATTGCAACATTTTTGCTTTCAACTAATTTCTCCTGCTCATTTCTTCCATTCAGTGCTTTCTTTTGTAGTTACATTTTAACCTGTTTTTCCTCAGTTTGTATCATCTGGAAACAGAGTTTTCAATGAAACAGGAACTGATTATTCAATTTTTAAAAATGAGCAACAACATTCCTCACTGGCAGATCGGTAGTACTTCCTCAATTTACACAAAATTTAGAATGAGATTTTATCAAACTAAAAAGACTTTATTGTCAACCAATTTCCTAAAAAAAAAGAACAGGAATCATGAGTATTTGTGGTAGCTGAAGACACGGGAGGCAATATAAAGGGAGCGGCTGCTGCTTTTGTAAAGTGCCTTTGAGGGGTGCGGAGAGGCTGCAGAGCTGTGCGGATTTACCAGAAGCTTCTGCTGGAGGGACGAGCCCCCGTCCCCCGCTTTCCTCCTCCATGCCCGCAGGTCAGCAGCAGGGTGCCGACCAGCTGTGTTTACTAAGGGGGAACGCCCGCCCCGTCTGTTAATCAGAGGTTTAGGCATGGACACACCAGTGGAGGAAGCAACCGAGAGAACGAATCCAGGGCGTGAAGCTACCGTTTCCCTGCAAGGCGCTGGGGCTCGTCCCTTGTGGCCAGGAGGCGAAGCCGAGCTGTGGGCATCGAGGACAATGCAGAATCCTGCTGGGTTGGGTGGCTGGGGCTGGGGCCATTTGGGTTTGGATGTCACCCTGGAAGGGCAGCATCTCCCAGAGGCAAGAGCTGGTTAGGAGAGGGCCTGAGTTCACCCACAGACAAGCTGGGGCTCACCCACAGGGCGAGTGGCTGCGGGCTCACCCCAGACACAGAGTGGGGTTCACCCCACAGACAGAGGAGGCTTAGAACACAGAAGAGTTGTGGGGTGAGCCCTGGGACAGGGGAAAGGCAGGGGAGTTTCCGGTGGGGGGGCAAGGGGCAGTGGGAATCAGGCTGCCCGAGGAAATGCCTCTGCCCAGTGCTGCTCTGAGGGGTGAGCTCAGAACCCACTCCGAGTGTGGGGTGAGCTCAGGTTCATCTCGGCCCCAGGAGGGGCTCCTCCTCCTTGTCTACCCCCAGGAGCTCGGAGAGGAGACGGTAACATAGGCGAAGTGGAGACCCCCGTGGGGACCCCCAGTGACCATGTGCAGGCGAAGGGTTAAAAGAAAAACTCGGCTGGAAGCTGGGGTCTCATACTGCAGCGGGGGGTCCGTTGCCTCCTCCGTCCTCTGCAGGCTACACCAAGGATGCCCCACGGCTGGAGGACAGTGAGGGCATATTTGGGAAACAAAGTTAAGTAAATGAATTTTAAATAAAGGTGCAACTAAAGCCGAGAAAGCGTTACATTATGTAAAAATCTACTGCAGGGGTTTAAATGTGTGTGCGAGAGTTTCATCTACCGCTTCTCCATCCGTCTGTCACAGATTGCACATTTTCAGTCATTCCTTCACTCAGCCTCACATCGCGACTAAACCCTGAGGACCCTTCCCTGGCCCTCGCTGCACCCAAGGGGACGCTGACATGGCTGAGAGTCCGAGTACAGATGACGCCAGCCACAGACCTGGGGCTGCGTCCTCGGAGTGGCAGGCAGGGCCCAGCATGCGGGCGACCCCAGCCCGTTCCTGGCCTCCCTTTCCTTCTGAGTTGGCAGAGATACCCTTCCCAACATCGAGGGAGTGGGCAGCCCCGGTCACTCACCAGGAAGCCTGAGGTGCTGTCCAGCAGGCAGCGGACGCGGCAGACGAAGCAGCGTGTCAGGAAGGCCGAGTAGGCCGTGGGCAGCCCCGCGCCACCTTCCTGGGCCTCGAGCAGCCTCCCAAGGATGGCGTCGTCTGCTGCCCGTGGCCAGGCAGGGGGCAGAGGGGCAGCCAGGGAAGCCGGCGACCGAGGGAGAAAGCACACACAGATCCTGATGAACACGGGGGTGTGCAACAGCCAGCTCTGCGGCACGTAACACACATGCCCCAGGACATGCGGTTGCCTCCATGGCTCCCTGCCCCTGCCCTGCCAGCCCAGAGAGGTGGCTGCTGAGAATTTTGTTTGTTATCCCTTACCTTACAAAATGTCACTTTTAGTGCACGTGTACGTATGATTATTGATTTATTGCCTGTTATTGAGCTTTATAGAATGTTACCCACGCGACTTTATACTTCTATTGTAACTCCGGCTGTTGTGTAAGGCTGTGGTGGAAACTTGCCTTAGAGTTGTTATTCTGAAACTCTGTGGAGATGCGTGTGTACGGGAGCGCCCCACACAGATGCAGCCACAGCCCCTTGCTTCAGGGCCCTAAACGCATTGTCCCCGAGGGTGATGCATGACAGGCAGCCCTGGGGGAGCTGCCCAATTCCCTGCCACCTGCCAATGCCAGGCCTGTCTGTGCAAACAGCCACCTCTTTACTGGGCAGGGCCACCAATTTGTTTGGGGTGAGCCTGGATTTGGGGGGATCATGTGCTCAAAGGTGAACCATCCCTAAGGAGGCAAAGACCTTTCAGGTAAATCTAGTGTGGGCCAAAGAAGTT
The DNA here is from genome assembly GCA_004027775.1 of Bradypus variegatus. Lineage (NCBI taxonomy): Eukaryota > Metazoa > Chordata > Mammalia > Pilosa > Bradypodidae > Bradypus > Bradypus variegatus. The sequence goes on from PVKY010003946.1 coordinate 7,499, forward strand.
TCCCAAAAGACGTGAGTCTTGAGGGGACTTCGCGTCTTGGAGAGGCTGTGCCAGGCACAGATGGCCGTGAGCCTGGACAGACGACAGAAGCACTATCAGAAAGGCCATTGCACGTGGGAACCAAACAGAGAGGGGGAGGGGGGCGTGCGGAGGAGATCCCTGTGTGGCAAAATGGCAGAGGTCTCTCCGAAAGGGGAAACTTAGTGCAAATTCAATCGGGAAGGAAAAGGCAGGTGAGAACGCGGTGGGGAGCACTCCAGAGGCTCTGCGTGTCCCCAGGCATGTCCTCAGGTTTCGCCGCCCCCCAGCCCCGATCCGCGGCCCCCACCTGTCTCTGAGCACCGCGGCCCGAAGGCCGCCTGGGGTGGGTCCATGGCCCAGTGCAGCTGCCGGGAGAAGTCCTGGCGGTCGTCCACGTGGATGTAGTCGTAGATGTTCTGGTGCATCACGTCAGTCTGCAGGAGCGAGACAGTCACTTTAGCCTGGGCCTCGATGAATTCATCCCCTTTACTCCAGGGTCACCAGCTGCCAACATTTCCACATCACACCACGGAGAGGGGAGGAACTCCCGGGAGAGGACGTGAGCTCGGCCTGTGGCCGGGCACCCCTCCCTGGGCCTCCTTGGGGCTCGCCGAGTGCGGGGCTGCCAGCAAGGAAGGGTCCGCACCGAGCCCCTGCTGCTCCCCAACGAGGGCAGCACAGGAGGAGCCGCCCAGCCAGCAGCACCGGGGAGCCTCTGCCCCGGCCAAGGCTCTCACAGGGCCCCGGCCCAGAGCCTGTGAAAACCGGGGCTGGACACTCTCCTGGTAAGGGTTCAGTGAGGGGGAGAGCGGGATCTTAAACCTCAGTTACAGCAAACATTTGCAAAGGCAACAGGGCCCAACGTTTAATGGATGGAAATATATTTTTGCTGCACTTACCTGATGGAAGCCCAGATAGTCCACGATCGTGGCCGATGCATAAAATATCATTCCTTCTGCGCTCACCACCAGTGCAAAGCCATTGAGAGACTGGGAAAAACAACGGAAGTGGAGGTTGGCTCCTACATACATCCATGAAATTACCCAGAATGTAAAAGTGCAAATGTTTTTGTTTCAGTCTTCAGCCTTCTCCCCCCGTTGTGTCATATTCACATCCCCGGAAGCCCCGTGTGGAATCACCTGTTACCGTTTCTAACAGGTCAAGGCTGGCAGGGGCAGGGGTCGCAGCCAGGGAGTGAGGCGAAAGGCCTCTTCTCTTTTGCTAATGAACATAAAGGTTGTATTTTGTAAAAACAACAACAAAAACAAACACCATCATGATGAGACCATGACTCGCCATCAATACCTGAAGTAAAAGAACAAAAGGAACTTTTTACCTAATTCTGCATGGACTGTCCCCATTCATACACTTCCTTTTTGTAGTATATTGGGATCTTATTGGTTTTTCTAAGAGTTTTTATCATGAAAAAGTGTTGAACTCTATCGAGTACTTCTTCTGTAGCTACGGAAATTAGCATATGATTTTTTTCTTTAGTCTATTAACGTGGTGAATTACGTTGGTAGATTGAATCACTCTTGAATTTGTGGGATGAACCCTATCTGGTTGCAGTTTTTATATACTCTTGCTATTGATTTCACTAAGCAGTTACGCATCTGTGTTGAAAGTAAACTGGCCTGTACTTCCCTTCCCCTATTTTGATGTCAAGTCTTTCATCACCGACAGGTGAGTCTGACTGCTCGGCCTTCCTCTTCCACCTCTGGGCCGTGTGACCTGCCGCAGCCACCCAGCCTCCGAGGTCGTCGGGGGACGGTGGGCAAAGAAGTGGATTTTTATACCACCCGTTTCATCTTAGACTTTTCATCAGTGAATGTTTTCACATATGTTTATGATTTTTAAATCTCATAGTGGGGAGCTGTTTGTATGTTATGTTTTTTGTGGGTTTTTTCTGCATGTGGGGTGTCTGTGTGCGCGCGTGTGTGTGGAGAAGAATGAGGACAGGTTGCGTTACTTGACGAGCAAGCCCCCAACCCACCCTGTAGTGGGCCAGTGGGAGGTCGGGGCACCCCAATGGCAGCCCTCAGGGGCTCAGCTCCCCTAGAGCGTGCCCCCTAACCGCTGGCTATGCGCCAGCTCCTCTACCCCTCTGGACTTCCTCGATTTGGTGTCTGCTAAAAGCACAGTTGTCGCAATAAACATGCTCTAAGGCACTGAATCGTTCATTCATTCAGCAGCAAACTCCCCTGCCCCTGCCACTGTGCTGGGTGTGTGTTAGAGACTGAGTCTGGGGGGCCCAGAAATGGGAAACGAGCTCATCGGAGGCGACTCAGGTCACTTCTGGGAAGTCCAGGCCGGCAGACACCGCCGTGAAGACTAGGGGTGGGCTTGGCAACCCCCAGTCAGCCCTGTGTTCCCAGAGGACCCCCCCTCACACAGCAGACCCCTCAGCCACCTGCCCTGGGTGTGGGCACGGTCAGCAGTCCTCGGGTCACCAGCTCTGGCTCTGCAGCCCACTCTTCCTGTTTGGGGCCCAGACCAGGCCCTGTGACAGGCGGGCTCCTCATGCCCCCTGCCCACCCAGGCTGGCTTCAACGGACACCTGCCAGCCACCTGGAGGACCCCCGGAGGGAGGGAGCTGGAATGCGGCCGTGGGCAGAGGACATTCAGGGGCCTGGGGCTGGGGTCTTGGGGCTCACCAGTGGGTGTCAGGAGGCCGTGGCGCCCCCAGGATGGGCCTGGGCTCCCTCTGCACCCTCAGTCACCGCCAGTGCCTGCCGGGCTGCCATCACCTGGAGGCCTCTGGGCAGGTGGCCTTGCAGCCGGCAGATTCCCCACCCTGGCGGCTCCGTGGGGGCCCAGCTCTTGGCTCCTTCCCCACCGCTGTCCCCAAGTGCCCCCGGTGCTTCCTCCCAAACCCCAGAAGACCCATGGCCTCCGGCAGAGCCAGCTCCTGCCTACTCCGCCTGGGCCCGGCCTCCCGGCGGGGGTGGGGGTGCGCCCTGGAGTCGGGGAGGGGAAGGGAGCCTGCCCCCACCCCCCGCACGTGCCAGCGCCCCCAACTCTCCACCCCCAGCACCCACTCCCTCCGAAAGCCACCGGGTCCCGCAAGGCCTGACCCACATCCAGGGCAGGCTGGCCCGTCCTCGGAGAAGCGGTGAACACGGGGGTTCCGGCGGGGCTGGCGCGCAACGGGGTCCGCCGGGGATGCGCAGCCTCGGAGAGCGCCGGCTTGCGCGGTCTCTCTGCTCCGCGCCAAGTCCGGCGGCCGCGCGGGGGGCTGCAGGGAGCCCGGCGGGGGTCGGGCCAGCCCCCGGGGACGCTCCCCGCGCAGCCGCCACCCCGGGCCTCTCGCGGCGCCGGGAAAGGCGCAGGTCCCGGCACGACCCCTCGCCCGGGTCACCGCGGAGAGGGCGCCCACCCCCTGCCGGCGCGCGGGGCTGCAGGGGCACAGGTGAGGGCCCCGCGGAGGGCAACTCTCCAATTCCTGCGTAGGCAACTTTAGCACTCAGGGAGACCCAGCTACAGAATAACCTGTAAAACTAAAAACACGTGTTTGGAGTATCAGGATTTCAATAAATGACTCAGTTTCCTAACGGTTTCATAAGCATTCATCTGCTTATAAAGTAATATATACAGATGGCATAGAGCATAGAAACGCTTTAAAAACAAATAAAAATGACCTATTTTCCCCATAAAGGCAAATGCTTATGTTCCTTTGGACTCCTTTTTTTCTATATATGTTTACCAAATATTTTAAATATTTTAAAAAGGAATTATTTTTATTATGTTTGTCCTCTATACAGACACAAACTGAAATATTAATGGATTAAACGACACAGTATCTGAGATTTGCTTCAAAAATAATTCTGTAGTGAGACGAGAGAGGGCGGTAAGGGTTGCAGCTGGGTGATGGGACACGGGGCTTAAAGGTACCGAACCCACCGCACTCCGAACTTGTGTACACTGCAAATTTTTATTATAGCAATGTATGTTCTATTGTGGGAGAATTAGATAACACTAATAATCAAACAGAAAGGAAAGGTCACCCTCATTCACCATTTGGGAATAGTGCCATTAACATTCGCAGCTCCACCTGCTCAATATCTGCACACATGACGTAAAAGGGAAAAATGCTGTTTTTAGCTGCTGATCCTTGTTTAACACATTAGGAAAATCTTTCCCAGTCAGATAACGTCCCAGCAGCAGCGCCAGCTGCCCTGACAGGATCACCAAAGATCAACAGTGATCAACCCGAGCACTAATTCTCACCTCCTGTATGTAAATTAAGTTTCTGTCAAGCTCGTGGCCATCCCAGTATGTCTTAACATTCATTTCCCTGAATGCCTGACCTGAATTCTTAAGTACTTCTTAGTATTTCCCCCCCTTTTTGAAATCTTTGCCAAGTTGATAAGTAATTATTTTAGCATTGTTTTAACTGTCATTTCTTTTTTACTAATGAGATTGAAAACATATCATATATTGAAAGGTCACTTTTCTTTTTTTGTAAACTACTGGTGCTTGTTATTTGCTAATTTTTTCTTGGGGTTTTAAAAATCAATTTATAATAGCTTTTATGATATTGATATTGGAGACTTGTAGGCAATTGAGGAGAATGGCAGCCCCCTAAATCCAAATCTCCACACTTTCTAAAAAAATGATAGAGAACAACACCAAGAACAAGTAAGACTACACAAGTCCATGCCTTCAAAAAATGAGAACACAGAAAGTGCCACAAATTTCAAACTAAGCATAAGCAGAAAAATCAACATCAAATCCCAGTAAGCTTAAACTGATAGTTACAGAAGGGAAAAAATGTATAATCTCTCCTCAAGAAATAATAGAAAGAAGAGCCAACTGAACCCAATGTAAGTAGAAGGAGAAAAATGAAAATAAGAGTGAAAAGTCAATGAAATTGCTTAAAACAGTCAAATAATAGAGAATGTTAACAAAATCAAAATTTGGCTCTTTGAAAAGATTAATAAAATTGATAAACACCACAAAGACTGATCAAGAAAAATACATTACTGACACCAAGAATTACAAAGGATACATCATCACAGATCCTACAGACATTAAAAGGACAATAAGGAAATATTAAGAACAATGTTCAATAAATTAAACAATTTAAATGAGATGAACAAATTTCTTGAAAATATAGATTAACTGGTACAAGAATTAGAAAACTGAAATAGCTCAATGTCTATTAAATGATTTGCATTTTTAATAAAAAGCTCATATCCAAAAATATAAAATACCTAGGAATAAATCTCAGGAAATATGATCAAGTCCTGTATATTGAAAATGATGAAATAATGCTAAGTGATACAACATTCATGGATCAGACTTACTTAAATGTGCAATCTCCCTAAATTGATCCATAGATAAAATGCAATCCCAGTCCTAATCAATAGGGTGTTTTGGTAGAAACTGTCAAGCTGATTCTAAAATTTACAGGGAAATGCAAAGGACCTAGAATAACCAAAGCAGTTGTCTTAAATAAGAATAAAACTGGATGACTTTACTCACTGACTCCTTGACTTCTATAAAGCCACAGTAATCGAGATGACATGGCACTGCTCTAAGGAGAGACAAACTGAATTTCAACCAAGGTGCTAATTAAATCCAATGGGGGAAAAGAAAGCCTTTTAAACAAATGTTGCTGGGATGGCTGGTTATCCACATGGAAAGATAAACCTTGACTCCTATCTCATTCCATACACAAAAAGTAATTTAAGATATGTCATAGTCCTAAACATAAACCCCAGAACCACAAATCGACCAGAAGAAAACAGGAAATATCTTTGTGAGTTTAGAGTAGGCAGATTTGGATACACACAAAAAGACTAGCTATTAAAGAAAAACTCGACAAATTGAACTTTATTAAAGGTACCATTAAAAATGAAGAGGCATAGGAAAATCAAAAATGATAAGGGGACAATACTACTGACCCCACTGAAATAAAAGGACTATAAGAGGATATCATGAACAACAGTGCACCAAAACTTAGATAACCTGGATGAAATGGACAAATTCTCAGCAACACACAAAACCATCTACATTAACTCAAGAAGAAATAGAAGATCCCAACGAACCAATTACTAATAGAGATTGGATACGTTACCAAAAACCTCCCAACAAAGAAATTCCAACAACCTCTTTGCAAAAAGGTAAAAGCCAATCATCAAATTTATTAAGGGGCCCCAGATAGGTAAAACCATCTTGAAAAAGAAGAATGCGAAGGACTCACACTCCCTGATCTTAAAACTAATTACAAAGCCACAGTAATCAAAACAGCATGGTACTGGCACAAGGACAGACATATAGACCAATGGAACAGAACTGAAAGCTCAGAAATCAACCCTCACATCTCTGGCTAACTTATTTTTCACAAGGCTGCCTGCCTAGCCCTGTTGACTGGGAAGGAACAGGCTCTTCAGCAAATAGTGCTGGCAAAACTAGACCTCCATTTGCAAGAAAAAGAAGGAGGACTCTACCACACACCTTACAAAAACTCAACTTAAAATGGATCAAAGACCTAGATATGAGAACCAGAACTATCAAACGCCTAGAAGAAAACATAGGGACACATCTTCAGGACTTTGTGTTAGTCCACAGGGTCTTAGATTTTACACTTAAAGCACAAGCAACAGAAGAATAGATAAATGGGACCTCATCAGAATTAAAATATTTGCACCTCAAAGGACTTCTTCATGAAAGTAAAACAATATCCTTCTATTAGGAGAAAATATTTGGAAAGCACATATCCAATAAAGGCTTAATATCCAGTATATGTAAAGAAATCCTTCAAGTTAACAACAAAAAGACAAACAACCCAGTTTAAGAATGGGCAAAATAGTTGAATAGACTTCTCCAAAGAAGATAAACAAATGGCCAGAAAGCACACGGAAAGGTGTTCAACATTACTAACCATCAGGGAAATGAAAATAGAAACCACAATGAGATGCCATTTCACACCCATTAGAATGGCTGCTATTTGAAAAACAGAAAACAAGTGTTGGAGAGGATGCGGGGAAATAGGAACACTCGTCCATTGCCAGTGGCAATGTTAAATGGTGCAGTCACTGTGGAAGACCTTCTGGAAGTTCCTCAGGAAGCTAAGTATAGAACTACCGTATGAGCCAGCAATCCCACCACTAGTTTTATACCCAAAATTGAAAGCAGTGACTCCAATAGATATTTGCACACTGATGTTCATAGTGGCATTATTCACAGCTGCCAAAGGATGGAAGCTACCCAAATGTCCAATAACCAATGAATGGATAAATAAAACGTGGTATATACATACAATGGAAGAGTATTCAGCTGTTAAAAGGAATGAAGTCCTGATACACATAGCAACATGGATGAACGTTGAAGACATCATGTTCAGTAAAGTAATCTAGATACAAAGGACAAATACTGTGTGACCTCAGTGATTTGAAATAATTAGAATCAGTGAACTCAAACAGTGAGGATCTAGAATACAGGTTTCCAGGAGATGGGGTGGGAACAGGCATGGGGAGTTAAGGCTTCAAATGTGCAGGGTTCCTGTTTGGGATGATGGAATTGTTTCGGTGGTGATGGTAGCACAACACTGCATGCAATTAGCAGCACTAAAACATTTATCTGAGTATGATTTAAGGGGGAATGTTTGATTGTATATATGGTAACAGAATAAAAATTTTTTAAAAATCCATGGAACTACACTATATAAACAACGAATCCTAAGTTAAATCATGGACTATAGTTAACAATTATAAAAATGTGCTATCATCAACTGTAACAAATGCAAGGTGTTAATAGTAGGATGGTATATGGAAATCCTGAATTTTACGCATGATTGTTCTGTAAACCCACAACTTCTCTATTAAAGAGAAAGCAACACCAACAATGGTAACGACAACCATAAAATAATTTAAACATGAAGGGATGAGCCACAAAAAAAGAGAAAAATATTCACGGCAAATCGACAAATGATGTTTACCCAGAATATATAAAGATCTTCTACAAATCCACTATAAAAAGCTGAACCACCCAATTTTTTTAAATGGACAAAAAGATTTCAACAGATTCTTACAAGAAGAGATAGAGGAATGCCCAACATAAACGGGAAAATGTGTTGAGTGTCATTTTCAGTAGGAAATGCGAAGTAAGTCTGCACTGAGATGACACTTCATACCCAAGAGAGCAGCCACAGTCACGGGTGGGAATACAGACCCTGGAGAGGAGCAGCCGCTGGACCTCACGTAATGGTGGAATGAGCTGAGCGCCTGGAGAGCTGTTCTGCAGGTCCCGACGAAGGCCGCACACGTCTACCCTATGACCGCACCTCCCCTCGTGGTAACACCCCAAGCTCACAAAAAGACTTGAACAGTGATGCTCACAGCAGCCTCTTCTAAGCGTCAAAAGCTGGAAATAACCCAAACATCTATCAATGGAGAATGGAGAAAACAACCTGTAGCATAATCATACGGTTAACTATCATGCCACAACAAAAATGAACAACTGATCATGCAAAAACATGAGTGAGTCTGAAAAGCATTGGTTGTAAAGGGAAACCAGACACAAAAGTGCTTATTCTCTGAGTATATTTAAATGAGAAGCCCCAGAACAGACAAAACTAATTGATAGTGATGTAAATCAGAAATGATTCCCTGGGGTAGGCAGAGAGGAACTGATCAGAAAGGGATAAAGGGAACTTCTTGGAATGATGGAAAGTTCTGTATATTCTTTGGCTCATGGTTACATGGGCAAATATGATTGTTGAAATTCACTGAAATGAACATTTAAAATCTGTGTATTTAATTGTATGGAATTATACCTGAAATATTAAAAATAAAAAGGTCTTTCTATCTGGAAATTAATTTTTTTCCTATTAAGTAACTTTTGGACAAAAGGGGAAATAAGAATTTCTATTAATATAATTTCAAAAATAAATGTAAATATATCAGAATCTATGGAATACTTTTAAAGCAATGATCAGAGAAATATTCATATTCTTAAACACATATATCAATAAAAATGAGAGAATGAAAATAGATCAATTAAATTTTCAGTTAAAAAAGCTGGAACAACAACAAAGAAAACTAAATGAAAGCAAAAGAAATAATAAATATAGACACAGAAAATAGTAAGGTAGAGATTGGGATAATAGCACTCTTGTAATAATAGTATGTCAAAAATCCTGGGTTTGGGGGGAAATTGACACAACAGACAAACCACTGTTTAAGTTATTCAAGAAAAATGGGAAAATGATTTCTAAAAATGAAATTGGAAACACAGATAAAACATATATTTTCCTAGGAAAAAAATAATTTACCAAAAATGAACTATATTAGAGGTAGAAAGCTTAGCTGGGTCAATTTCTGTAGAAGAAACAGAAAATTGCCAGGGAACTACCTTGCCAAAATGCACCAGGCCCACATAATTTTATATGGAATTCTACTAAATCTTCAAAGATCAGAAAGCTTCAATGTTCCATAAATTGTTTCAGAGCACAGAAAAAGAAGGAAAATTTCTAATTTTTAAAGAAGGAAGTATAACATTGATACTTAACTCTCATAAAGTACAATAAAAAAGAAAATCATGGACCAATATCACCTTTCAATATTGATGCAAACATACTAAATAATATATTAGCAAACAGATTCCAATTCCACACTGAGAAAATAATAAACCCAGGACCAAATGGACATAATGGTAGATAAAATGCTGTTTACAAAAGCATTAAAGAGATAAACTAATTAGAAATAAACTTAGCAAGAAATGTGTGAAACCTATATAAGGAATATTTCAAAACATCTCAAGGGACACAAAACTATATTTGAAGAAATGGGAAGACATCCTTTGATCTTAGGCGGGACGGCGCAGCATCAGGAGGAGGCCCGTTCTTCCTAAGAGCATTTATACATTTGATGCAACACCAACAAATTTAACATCAAACTTTTAGGGAACTGGCAAGTTGAAACTAAAGTCAATACGGAAAACAAATATGTTAGCTACAAAAACACGGAGAGGAAGAACTGGGAGGGAGAACCGGCCTATCAGAAATCAAACATCCTCTCCAGCTTCTCTAATTAAACGGCTCGGTGCCGGCCCGTAATGAGGAAATGAATCTGAGGACAAGGTTAGACGTGCAGAACCAGAATTAAGTGCACCGGACATTCAGCATATGATAGAGGCACTGGCTCAAACCACTGGGACAAAGATGGACTTTTCAAACACTGGTGTCACATTAAGAGATGGTTTTTTTGCTTTTCATTAGTGTCATGCGCTGATGAGTTAATCTGCTGGCGAGAGACGGCAGGTCACTGAGTCGTGGCCTACACAGGCTAATGCGCTCGTTCCTTCATGACATGCACGGAATCAGTTTGCTAGTAACTCATTTAGCATGATTTCATCCAGTTTCGCCAGTGAGAAGGGGCTGTCATTTCTCCTCTGTGTTGTCTTCATCAGGGTTTCAGTACCGGGGTTTTCTCACGGCGCACAATTAACTGACCAGCGTCCCATCTTTTTCTACGAGCTAGAAAGGCTTAAATAACTCCAGGAGTTTCTGGTTCTTGAAGGCGTCCTTCAAGTTGCTCCTTCTCTTCTCTTGTCTTGAAGGCGGCTCTTCCCCGCTCTGCCCAGCGCGATGCTGGCTGTTGGTAACCGCAGCCTCGGGCTGCCCGTTCCCAGGCTCCGGGGCAGCAGTGCGGCCGGTGGGCCCGAGAGTCCGAGCTGGGATCGGGGAACCAGTGTTGGAGGGAGGGCGCATGACAGTCCCAGACCCCAAGGCGGCAACCGCGCCCCAAAGGCAGCCCCGGAATCGCTGTGGGCAGCTTTCTGGCTCAGGGAGCCACAAGGAAAACAAATCCCCAGGGGGCTGCCTTGTCTGTGTGCTCCCTGCTTTCTCCCAGTTGGAGTGGGGCCTCGTGCCCTCTTCAGCTGAATGCAGAACGGCAATTACGTTTTCCAGCATTTACGTCCATCTTGCCGTTGGCTGTCATGGCTGGGAACTGGGAACCAGGGTCAGTTCAAATGGGGAGTCGGCGCCCTTCCAGCCTAGCGAGCCGCCACGGGAGGGACGCCGCCAGAGGAAGGCAGGCAGGCTGGAGAAAAAAGGTCACACCTCTCATGACATAGAAAATAAACAAGCCAAAGAATTGACTCAACTCAACAACTGACAGGGAAGCAGTGATGCATCAAAGCAGCTGCAAGGGCCTTTGAGAAGCTAAGTGTTCTCGCCTAATTAGGGCACGAAGGCTGGGTTGGATGCAAAACTGATCATAAACCATAACCGCTGCAGTTATTTGCTCCATGGTATGTTTGCATGCCCTCCTCCACCAGAGAAATTGGTTTTTATTATTTTTTTATTTTATCATTTTTGTTATTTTCTATTCAACAAATATCTACATGTTGCCATCTAACTTGACTGCATCTGAGACCATTAGTCAACAGTAGACACTGGTTTGAACTAAATAAATTCTCCTACAGAACCCTTGGGTGGGCTTGCGCCATATGACTTTGAAAGTAGACACCACCCAACATTTTGCTTTATTTCAAAGTTTCGGATATTTTTTTTTCTGACACACAGGTGCAAACACTAGGATGGGGACGTGGCAATAGAACGTGAACTTTGTCCTGAGTTTTCTGAGCAAGAAATTGAAAACTCACAAAGCACCTGAGCTTGGACAAGAACGCGCTGGAGCCACCGCAGCCGCTGTTGGCTGCCGTCGCTGCCGACAAACCAAGTTAGTTCTTGTAAATGGCATCAGAACAATGACCACATCTAATTACAAAACCCGTTACCAGTTATCACCCCCGAATGCCACAGATTTTCAAAGAATGGGAAGTGGGCTGCACAGCACAGGCACCCACTGGAACATCTTAAGGGACTAACCAGGTTGCAGCGTTTGTAGGCCCTAACCCTGATGCGGCTCCAGGTAGAAGGGTCTGGTCTAACTCTCCTAAAACTTATAAGGGCAGCGAATGGGAAGCACAGTGTATCTGCCTGGATTTCCCGCAATGGGCCATTCAGGAGTTTGCGAACATGCTTAAATCTCCCCCAAGAGGCTCTGTTCTCAGAGATGTAGTGTTTCTTGGGGGAAAAATAAAAACCTATGAGACATTTGTTATTTGTTCATATCATTTAACAAAAAAACAAATTTTCCTTTTGCAATGATCCACAGAAATGAAAATCCTCTTTTCCACTGAGGGGATCGAAGCAGACTCCAAATTAAGGGGTAAAAAGTCACACATAGGGGTCTTTCCTAAGCAGACTGAATAACGAACTCGAAGGGACTGAAAAAGGCCATGTTACCATTTCCTAGACATCAGCGAATTTGTCTAATAATCTCTCACCATTCCCCGTGCCACTTTAGAGGTATTTTACCTAAAAATACAAGATCTTCTTATTCAGCTTCCTTTGGCTTAGAGGAAATCTACTTGGAGGAAATTTCTAAAGTGCTTTAGCCTCAGCCCCTGTGACGGGGCAGGACCCTCTGCCACAGCTTCCGAGCCCACCAGTGGGAACTGCTGACCCGACTGAGACGGAATTCCCAAGAAGGGAGGCGTCTAAAGCAGGGATAAAAGTCCATGGAGCCACTTTGCGCCCAGAAGCAGGTGTGGAGGTGTGAGAGTGCGGCTCTGCCATCCAGAGAGGACGCTGCTTTGCAAGGAGCTCTTCACCGGGTCTCGCTGCCCCCGGGGGTGCTGGTTCCCACCTCAGAAGCCCAGGAGGGTTGCTTTCACGTTTTGTTTCTCTGGCTTGCCTGGATTTCATCCAAGGAGTGGAAAGCATGTGTCCCTGCCCCCTTCCCCCATAGCCTTGCACACTGGTTCTGGGCACA
>PVKY010003947.1:0-20321 GCA_004027775.1 Bradypus variegatus
GGCTTTTTTGGAGTCTGGGAATGGGTGCCCGCTTTAGGTGCCCCCACTTCTCGGAGCCCAGCCCTTCTTTAGCACCCCCAGCTCCCAAAATTAGTTAATTAATTAATTCTGCAGTTGAGGCTGGGTTGAGCCCCTATTCTTGCCCTCAGCAGATTGCTGTTTTTTGTTTTGTTTTGTTTTTTCCCCTTTTCAGGGAGTCAGCAGCAAGACAATCTGTGAGATCTGGGTGGGGAGGGTCGCCAGACCCCTGGTCCAGGGAACTTAGAATGTTCGCTGCAATCTCGGCTTTTCCTCCAATTCCAAACTTGCGTCCGATGTGTGACTGGTTACTGGACACCCTGAAAACACTGTTTCATATAGTTCTTGGGTAGCTGCCGGCTGCTCTAGGGGAGAGACGAATTTCTGCACCTCACCTCTCCGCCATCTTGCCCCCTGCTGGTCGGGATCCTGTTTTAACAGTCAGATCATGTCACTCTGCTCCATGGCTTCACAGCAAATTCAGAGTCCTTTTAATTGGCCACAAGGCCCTTTTGAACCGTCCCCCTCTGCTTTTGACTTCATTTCTTTCCACTTTTCCCGCCCTCAGTCTGCTCCAGTCACACTGGCCTCCTTGCTATTCCTTAAACATGCTAGGCATCTAGCTTTACCTTTATGGAAGGTGCACAGCAATTTGGTCAGAAGACAGAGAAACTGGTGGTACGGGACCACCAGACTTTGGCACCTTTGCCATAGACAGATATATGGCCTTGGCACAGAGTGGTAACCCCTAAAATTACTGAATTAATTGAGTAGGTGCCCCAGGGGCATATATTTAAGGCAGTTATTTCATGAAGACACAGTCATAAAGTAAAGTTGGTATGAATTAAAGGAAGAAAAAAAAAATGAAGGAAGGAGGGATGAAATGTCACTGATTCAGAAGTGAACTGTGATCTCAGGTGCGGTGCAATTCACATGTCATGATAAACCGCCCCCCATCAAATGGGTAACAAGTAAACAACTTACTCAGGAAAGCTCTGCCATAAGACTTCCATGCTGACTGTAACTATCTGAGTTTCCAGAGGTTTATTCCTCATGGTTTCCCTAGCTTCTAAACACAGAACATATGCAATAAATGTTCAAAAATGAAAAGATGAATACAACATTAAGCAAAACCCCCAGCCAATACCAGTGCAATCAGAATGCTGGGTTTCCTCAGCAAAACATGACATGCGGCCACGTTTCCAAGACCAATTTTAGGCACTGGCTCCACAAATTAGAAAATATGCAAGCATTTTTATTTAAGATTCGGGCATGTTTGTGCACAAAGAAGTTTGTGACATAAGTATCACAGAGAAAAAGTGGAAACAACTTGAATGTCCAACAATAGAAGAACAGTTAAATGAATATGGTACTATCTGTGGTTTTGCGAAAAGGCTTTTAATGATGTAATTTTATGCTCCTGAAATGCCCATCTGATATGATCTCAGTTATAGGAAAAGAAGAAACTTCTCAATAACAAGAAGTATTAATGAATGCACAGTTTATAAACCAATTTTTTACTACCAGGTAGACTGTACAGTGAAATCACAAATCAGCTAAAGATGTGGATCTCATAAAGTCAATGAAAGTGACATTGGAGAACTGCTGACATCACTCTGGTAGAGCGAACATGGGTATTAGTTCCCGAGAAGGGCAATAATCAGAATATTGACAGAATAAGAAGAGACCATTTAGAAAACTAATGAGATTTGAAGATTCTTTTTTCTTCTACAAAAATGACCCCCAATGATGCTACCACCAACATCAAATGGAGTCACTGCTTATTCCCGAAGTCACAGCTTATTCCCGAAGTCATTTAAGACATTCTGTAGTGAAACAATAATGATAATTACCACTTACGAAATACTATAGTGCAGGCACTCTTGCTCTGATGTTCCAGACAAGGAAACCAAGGCACAGAGAGACAAATCAACTTACCCAGCATCAAACAATTTATCAGACAATTTAGGCCAAAAACATATACACACACACAAAACCTAGGTCAACACTCGCTTTAATTCTTTGTTCATGATGAGAACTGGTGCATATTTGCAATAACAACTAATATTTTATAAAATACAAGTTGAAATAAAATTGGTTTCTATAATTTCTCTTTTCTCAAAATAACATCCCAAGTCAACCTTTGTTTTTACTTCATCACTATTTTCTGTGGGATGCTGCCCCCATTTTAAGTGTGTTCTGTCTGGTGCCCATAATCCTCAGATAATTAGCTCCCTGAACTTGTACCCCTGGGGCGCCAGCTAGAAAGCCTATAGGGGTGGTACATGACTCCCCGTTTCAATAAAAAAAAACACCAGAAATAGCATCTTTATCTGCAGAAGGCACAATTCATGGACTAAAGATGAAAGGATGAGCTGAGAGGCTTACTCTGGAAAAAACATTGCACACGGGGACCCTGCACCCTCAGCACCCAGGCCCTGAGCAGGTGCTCCGGACCCTCCCTCAGCAGATCACCTCTACAGCTCCAGGCTGGCTGGGCCAGCTCCTTCCCTGAGGCAGCCTGTGAAGAAGGCTAAGGAGGGTGGATCCACTGGGACTGCCCCCAACACCAGGGGTCTGGGGTCTCCTTGTCTTGCCAACAACAATCACGGCTGGTGTATGTTCTCCTTGACACTATATCCTTGTTAACTCAATAGCAGCCTGGTGAAGAGCTGCAGACTGGGACCTGCTCCCAGCACAGCCGCTTCCCAGCTGGGGGATGCTGGGTAAGTTGATTTGTCTCTCTGTGCCTTGGTTTCCTCGTCTGGAACATCAGAGCAAGAGTGCCTGCACTATAGTATTTCGTAAGTGGTAATTATCATTATTGTTTCACTACAGAATGTCTTAAATGACTTCGGGAATAAGCTGGCACTTGTTGGAGTTGGTCACCCTGTTGGGCACATGTGGAGCCACCTCAGGGTCATGGGACCCCGGCGTGGAGAGTGGGGGGAGTGGTAGAGAACGCTGTCAGGAATCCGTGGGCTCCAATCCAGTGGCACTTGGCAGTGGGCTAGAGGTACAAAATCATGGAAAAAGGGAAGTTGTGTTCCCTGAGCATCATTTTATTTCATGCCAAGTCATTTGAGATATTTTTTCATCATCATCGTCCAGATAATAATTTTATCGTCTGGATAAAAGCACCCCCATTACTGAGTGCTTTCCAGGAACCAGGCACTGTGTCAAGGTATTGGGTTGCCCCATCTAAGTTCCACAAAAACTGTGGATATTCCTGTTCCCACTTTATAGCTTTGTGATCTGAACCTTTAAATGACAGCCTCCAGGACCTGAGCTTGCTTGTGGGTAAGATGGAGAGAACGCCAATGTCACGCAGGGCTGCTGCATGGTTGCAGTATCAATGATAGCAGCCACTGACAATATCATGAGTAATGATATAGCTGAACATTAACCATGGCTCTCAAGAGGCTTGATAATCTCTTGCTTTTTTCAGGTGGGAACCTGCAATAGTATGTGCATGCGGTGGTACCAGGGAGGAAGTGAGGTGGGGACACACTGCAGTGCCCCGCAGGGGCCAGAGAGCAGCCCACTGAGCCCCAGCAGGCAGGTGGCTTGCAGGAAGCTCACTGGCCCAGGCGGCAGCTCCACCTGCCCTGGAACTCTACCTGGGCAACCTCACTGCAGGGAGAGGGAAGGACTGAAGGCCCCCATTCCTCGTCTGGAATCCCAAATGCTGCACTGAGCAAATGAGCAAATTTACTGGAAGTGCCTAGGACAGAAGCCAGAAGTTTAAGAAAAGCTAGTTTCCTTCCTCCTAGGTGTCTGTGAAATTTAAAATGGACCCAAGGGTCAGAAAGCCTCTGCTCCTCACAACCTAGGAGCTCAGTTTCCTCACCTGTCCTGCAGATGTAGCTAAAGGTCTCCAAGACTGTGATGAGGAGACACCCAGGGCAATGTCTGGCACACGGGAAGCTTTAACTAAATGGGTGCCATTATTCTTTTACCTCCAAATTAGTCATTGATATGCAGACATTTTAGTTAAGTAAAATAAAAAGCAATGAAATTAAAGCAAGTTCTGACTTATTTAACATAGTAATATTCCAAATCTATACTTAAAACTATTGTAAATAGTGGGGGAGATGCCTCTTAAATGAAAGCAAGTCCAATAAATAAATAAAGAAAGAACTAGTATAGGAAGTAAGAATGTTTAGCTAAGGAAGGCTACCTGAATTTTTACAAAGGAATCCCACTGCTAATTTCAAAATGCCACTAACTGCTATTTTAAACTTAGATACTGCCGCTCCCCCATGCACTCAAGAGTCCTTTTTGAGATGTAACAGGATTTTTCAACACCAGAGAAGGAACCTTTACCTATTTTTCCATTCCTCTGTCTTCAGTGCTCACCACAAAAGGACCCGTGCTATTTGTTGAATGAATAAATGTTGACTTAACTTCAGGAATTAGCAGTACACATTTACACATGCCAGATTCTCAATTTATAAATATTTATCATCAGGGCTTGAGTTTAACTTTAATTAGCCCAACTGTTAAGGATACCTCCAAAGTGAGAAATGAAATCCATCACTTCACACCAGATGTAGCTTCGGCAGTTGGTCTTTTATCTAAGTTTACAGTGAATGGAATGCAGACGTAGAATGCCTAAAGCATGATGTTTTTTATAGAGAATTGATTGAAACATAAAATGGACCAAACATTGGGAAATAAATTCAAGACCAAATCATAACAAATAAAGAAGATAAAATTCCTCAAGCTGATATATCTTCCCAAAGCTCTGGATTCTAAGCTGCTTAAAAAAGGACTGTTAGTGAGTTCTCACTTGGAAGTTGGTTAAAAAAAGAATTGCCAAGAGAGGTTTTTAAAATGCATTTCAGCAGAGAGCATCATAAGATGATGGCCATTGTCTCATGGACACATTTGCCAGATTCAGAAAACCCCAACTGTGAAATTATTCACCCAAAGGAATATTTACCAGTACATTAACTGGTGATGTATGTGCTTTAAAAAAATAAAAAGTCAAATCATACTGCTAAATTCCATAGGAGTTTTTCATCTACTTCAGTGGCTCCCAACCTTTTATACTATTACCCCTTTGGATAAAAGTAAAATAACATGTGCTCCTCACCCATGCTGAAAAATCTCAGGCCCAGCCTATCTTCTGGAATATCCTAGCAGCCAGCTTTACTTCCTGTAGGTTATACTATGAAAAAGGTTGATAATTCTTTCTTTTTTCAAGCATAAAGTTATGTTATCAAACTGTAGGCAGGTCCCCAATGTAGACCTGCCTCTCTTTGCCCGGAGAGTCTCATGTACATCCCCGTAAGAGGATCCTGGGTGCCTTCCACCAGCCCCCAGGTGGCTAAAGCCAGACCCCGACAAGCACAAACCTGCCTGCTGTGGCTCCCCACGTTGTCCCGGGTCACGTAACAACCACCCTTTACCAGGCGCGCACTCTGCCAGGTGCTCTGATACATGCCTCATCTTACTTCATTGTCACATTATCCCATGAAGTTGAGATGAGTACCCCCATTTTACAAGTGAGAGAGAAAACTAAGGCAGCTTGTCTGAAGCCATTTGTAGGGGAGTAGCCCAAAAGGATTAAATCCAGTTCTGTCCGAAGCCAAAGCCTGTCTGCATAACTGGCACGATGCCTGGCCCCAGCCAGCCTGCTGCCCTGAAAGCCATCACTCCTGTGCCACCTTCACCCATCTGTCACTCCTGTGCCACCTTCACCCATCTGCCCTATCTGCACACCATCCACACCGTTATTAGCGTAACATTTTCTTTAAATTGATGAGCTAGTTATATTTCTTTTAAAACATGTTAAAATAAACACCCAGGTATTAAATATCTTAAGTGCCCCCATGCACCCCCCCACCCCACCCCCAGATCGCATCATGTGTTTCCGATGGAATACGTGCCCCTGCTGCTGGCACACCCTCCAATGGGGTGTCCAAGGGGGCATGTTCTGGCAGATCCTTTAGTGTTTCAGGCAGCTGCCACAACGTGGTCGCCAGAAGCATCTGGAATAAGACATACGTAGTGTGGACAAGGTTTCCGGAGAGATAAGGAGTGTCACCTCATAATGGGAACATTTCTCTAAGACTAGAAAACTATGGTCTCTGGGCCAACCACCTATCCTTGTAAATAAAGTTTTACTGGAACACAGCCATGCCCATTTGTTTCCACATTGCCTTTGGCTGCTTTTGCACTACAACAGCAGAGCTGTGTTCTTGCAAGAAGAGACTGCCCTGTACAGAAAAGGCTTGCTGACCCCTTCTCTAAGCCATGCATTTCCCATCCTAGAGTTAGTTGGTGAACACACCAATCCGTAGGTAATATTCTGGGTATTTACAAACATGATTCTGCTGATAAGTGGATCTGAAGCAAGTTTAATTAGAGTCCAGCTAGCCATCATTTATTTATTGAGGGGTTACTATGTGCCAGGCCGGGCTGGGGGCTGCGCTTACAGAGGCGGCTCAACCTGGCACCCGATTTCCTGTAGTTTATAATCTAATGGAGGAATCAGGGTGTAAGCAAGTAATTTCAATACACCTCAGCAAAACGCTGGTGCAGGTTCTGATGTTTTATTCTTCCTGTAAATGGACCCTAGAAACCTCACCTTTTTTGTTTCTTAGAACTTTGATAGTCTAAAAGCATCCCCATGGGCTAAGATCTCTCTCTCTCTCTAGTTACAAAAAAGCATAAACACTACAGATGAAACTAATTCTGTGAAATGAGTCATTACCTTTTTCAGGAAAGATCAACTTATTGGAACTTTCATAATTGCCAAATTTGCTCTGGGCTCTCTACTACACAGTTCTGGGCTCTCTACTACACAGTTGTGATCTCTCTGTTGAGGGTGAAAAAGAAAAGGTACAGAGACATCAAGGGAAATGTAGTCAGATAAAGGGCCTGACTTTTTTTTTGTTATTGAAGAGTGAGTTTTTAGATTGGAATCCACATTAACTGGGTCATGTTTGAACCTTCTGCTGACAAAGGTGGGAGGGTCGGAGACAGTGTCCAGGTTCACCCGAGATTTCATTATCTACTATCTATCTTTGCCATCCAAGGTATCAGGTGAATTAAAGGGAAAACCAATTTCTACACCCCATGGATGGGCTGAAATTGATTATCCCCAGGCAGAGCAAAGGAACAGACAAAGTAGTGGGTGCCGCATTACATCTGTGCATCTGTCTTGCCCTGATAACGTTTTATTTGTACCAGCTATTGACAACATACAAAGAAGGGTTTTTGTTTTTGTTTTTTTATGAGCTTCAAAAGTGGAAAAAGGAATGCATTCGTTTCTAGGGAAACCTGAGCCGTGGAGAACTCACAGTTTTTATCCAGAATACACGTCCCTACGTGCACACGGCAGCCCACTGTGTAGCGACCCTCCTCCGCATGTATCTCAACCCGCCTGAAAAAATTAATGCAGCAATGTGAGATGACTGTTGATGTTCGTTATTAAATCACTTATTCATCCCACACAGTGATTCAGAATTATTCATTAAGCTTGCTGGAAGGAAGCTGGGTTTTACCTCCAGGGTGGTTTGGGGAGGGATATGCTCTTTAAAAGGATATTTTATAACAACACAATTATCATAATTAAAAGCTACCCTAATATTCTGATGTGCTTCTGACATATTTTGGAGTACCAGCATTTCAGCACGAGGAGATAAATGAGCCTGAAATAGTGTTAGGGAGAAGTACTGCTGTGGGGGAAACACTCGAGGCAGTATTAAATGCCTCTGTTATCGTCACCCCTCCTTTTATCATGGCCTTCTAAATTAATGAAGTTTACAAAACATCCTCTGAATTTCTGGCTCCAAAATGAGTTGAAGTAACACCGAGTGCTCTCCTGCATCACTGAGTCACAGAGGATCCCACCCCCCGAGAGCCACCTACCTGTGCTCCCAAACCACACAGGTCACCTGGCCTGTGACAGCCATGTCCACACTGGAATTGGATCTTCCTGGTGTTGCCCATGGTTTGTTCTGTGTTTGAGAGGCCATGCGACAAAGGGCCTGGTTTGGTGAGTCACTAAAATCGCCAGGCAACCCCGGGAAGAGCACGTCCCTCTCTGCTGTCCCCTGGTTAAGCATATGTAGGTGAGGAACCACACACCAGTGGCCAGGAAGAGGACGCCTGGAGGTGGGGCCTGGGGGAGGCACGGGGGCCACTCGGGAAGAAACACATGGCTCTCCGTGCGGAAGCCGAGAAGCCAGTACGTGGGCCAGGGCAGAGGGATGCAAAGTGGCTCTACCAAAGACCAGGGTACCCCAGGTACCCCAGGGAGAAGGAGCAGAGCCTGTGAGCTCCAGGAGAACGTGGACTTGGTCTGCTGCATGCCTGGTATGCAGCAGATGCTTAACAAAGAAATGCGCTGTGTCAGTTGGCCACTGAGGGAAGGAGCTGAGGCAGAGATTTTCATTCCTTCCCTGATCCCACAAATACTGATTAAGCATTTATTATGAGCTAAAAGCTAATTCATGCTTCTGGAATGGAGGGAGACTCAGACAAGTGAAAACTTACAAAACAGTCTGGTAAGTGCTGGAATCCAAGAGACCAGAGGAAGCAACTGGGGTAGGGAAGGAGGGCCACCTCCACAGAAGGTGTCAAAGGTGAGCAGATACTGGCCAGGTGACATGGAAGATGCCACCAGATGCCAAGGGAGGGGCTGGCCTTATCCTGGGGATGATGGGGCCTCAGGAGGGTTTCAGGCTGAGGAGCAACGTGCCCCTCTGGCTGCTAGGTGGAGAATGGACAATGAGGCAAGAGCGGTACAAGGAGGCCAGTGGAGAGTCGCTGTGACCCAGGCGACAGAAGGGGACAGACTGGAGCAATATTCGGAGAAAGAATTTCAGGGCTCTGAAACACCAGAGCCCCCTGGGCAAGGAGGGCCCTCCTGGAGACACACACATCAGGTTCCAGAGCCTGATGTCATCAGGGGTGGAATAATGAAACCAACTCCCCACTCTGCCTCGCCCTTACCAAACAACCTTCTGATTATAATCTGGCTTCCGGTGTAGCTCGGCCAACAGGAAAAGACTGTACTGCTGGGCGAGTTTTAGTCTTGCTCTAAATTAATCAAGGCTTCAGTCTCTGGGAACTGTGGCAGTCTACCTGAGTGTGCATAGCTACAGGCCCAAAGTGGGGGGTGGCTGGTGCACCCCAGGGAGAACACCACCCCAGGGATGCTTTGATAGAGCTCCAGGTCTTCTCTTTACATGTCTATGGATCCCCTGGTCTCAGTATCTGAGGGTGCTTGTGGGTGGCATTTGCTCCCTCCTATGATGGGAAACCCAGAACTACATGCCACTCAGGAAGCTGGTTTACAAGGCAGAACCAACAGCAGTCACAGGAATGGCATTTGCATCATTTAACATTTGATATGAAAGGAATCATTTCAGTGGCATTAAATGTTCTCTTTAGCATTATTCTGTTACAAAACAGTCTCCACAGTGGTGCTGATGCCATCTTGACACTTCATTTCCTTGTCATCGGAACTGTATTCTGTACCAACTCAAGCATGGCATAAAATTTCAAAGGCTTTAATAGAAGTTTCCCAACCTCATCTCCATGGAACAGTTGCAAAAATGTCTCCAATGATGCAATCTTTTGGAACAATGTATCAAAAAAAATACAGAAGGGCCTATTGTACTTTTCACAAGTAAATGCTAACAGCTAATGCACAAAGATGAAAAGAAGAAGGTCAGGATTCCGGTGTTTTATTTTCTCCCAATGAATGCCAGCTGCTAGGGTCTGGCCACCTCCCACTCTCCACCCCAAGACAAATAAACAAATGTATTTTACGTTTTAGAAGAGGATAAAGTCCACTCTGGAAAGATTCAAAAGGAGGAATTAAGACCAAAACCAGAGAGACAACAGTTGTCAAACTGGAATCCTGCCCAGTCACAGGCCACCGCAGGGAGTCAGCAGAGAAGATGCTGTATCTCACATGACATATGCCATGGGCACCACCAGGAGAGGAAACCAGGCACGTGGACCAGAGCCACATGCGCTGCAACCAGGAGCTGAGGTCTCATCTTAAAACTCGGAGTGGCTGTGTTGTGTGTGTGTGTGCGCACTCACGTGACAAATGTATGATAAGCTAAAAATCTGTAGCAGGGTGACAGCGTTCTGAATACGTTTCCCACTCCCCAGACGCCGGAGATAACACAGTGCACCTCGCAGGAGGCCACCTGCTGAGGCCCAGGACCCGCCCGCCCATTAAAGCCCTTCCCAGCATTTCCTGGGTCACTTCTCTTGGCTCTGAGACCACTGTCCTTGTGCAGGTTCCTGAGACACCCTACATCTTCCCTTCTCCCCAGTCTCCCTCCGTCCACAGCACCACTAACTCCCCAGCCCTCCCCTGGGAGCAGCTACACTCGTTGAGTCCCTGGTAGGCTGGGGGCCATTCTGAATGCTTCCCAGGCCTCCTCTCACTTCAGCCCCTCAGCCAACCCGTGAGAGAGCTACTGCAGCCACTCTTCCTCACAGGAGGAAGCAGGGGCTCAGAAGGCAGGTGGCCTCTCCAAGGCCACACAGGCAGTGAGTGGGAGGGCCTGCATCAGATCCCCGTTCTGTCCAAAGCCCTCTTCCCTGTCCCCTTTGCCAGGCTGCAGAGGAGCAGGAGAAAGGTCTGGAAAACTCTGCACGAGACTGCTCTTCCACCCAGACACCGCGGTCCCCGAGCCCTCTACCTGCATTGGTGAGCTTGTCCGCCAGCTCCTGCCGAACTGGCTTGCTGAGGTTGAAGTAGTTGTCATCTTCCTCGATGTTCCTGATGAACAGCGGGATGTGCTGGAAGATGATCGCGTGCTGGCACTTCCTCTTGCCCGCGACGCTCAGCTGCGCGTCCAGCCACTGGTCTTGGGCCTGCTTCAAGGCGGGGCACTTGGATGCATCAAAGAAGAACTGGGAATTGAGGACGAGGAATAGGACGCCCCCAACCCAGAAGCTGAAATAGTCGTCTCCCCACGTCCGCTGGAACTCCTCCATGGACTCAGCTGTGGGGGTGTTGCCGACGTCGTGGTTGCCGCTGACGAAGACCAGCGGGATGGCCCTGTCGACGCCCCTGAGCACCCGCTGCAGGTCCTCCGTCTGCTCCTTCCGCCAGGGCATCCCTGGAAGGGCAAGGACAGCTCTCAACAGGCTGAAGCTGTTTGTGGGTTGACTCGCATAAAATCAAAAGAATAATCCAGAAATCTACTCAACCAGGCACATGGAGACTGCAAAAAGTAAAAATACGCCGAAAGCAAATCAGCAAGTGAGGGGGAGCCTCTGTGGTCCCTCTCGGTTGAAGAACGCCTGTCCTGCCCTCAGAACATCTTAGAAATTCAATGTCTGTGTGGCCATTTTTCCTGTTGATCCAGGGAGGGTATGGAGACAAGTCTAATAATAAATATTGATGAAGCTTAATTTCTATCTTTTATATGGTTCTAACTTTTGCCCCAAGGTGCATGGACCCAGCTCTGACACTTGCCCCCAATGGCTATTAAGAGTTTTTCTTAATAGTTTACACTAAACATCCATAAACACCCTCCAGACACCGTGAGAACCTTTCTGGGATAAATTCTTAGAAATCAAATGGCTACGTCAAGTGGCATGTGCATGCTGCCAAATGACTCCCCAAATAAAGAGGTGTTTTACATTCCCACCAGCAGTGCACGAGAATGCAAAGGCTAAATATCTTAATGTTAAGTGTATTCCTGCTGACACAGGATTTGGAAATGGGGATGATTATTTGGACAAAGCTGGAAAAGATGTGGGGAACTGGAACTCTCCTCTCCCAGATTCTTGGCTCCCATGCTTCCTATGGTAACATATTAAAGCTTCAATAAACAGATTTGGAAATGATCAATTCAATTCCCTATTTGTTTTTTCAGCTCCTCTATGCTAATTTATTCAACAAGTATTTACTGGGTCCCTCCAATAGAAAAGGCAATGATTAAGCTATTGGGGGATAAACTGTGAACTGAATAGACACAAATCCTTCCCTCTAACTTGGGGAGTCATATAATTTGTCAAATAAATTATAGCTGCATACCTTTCTACATTAGATGTTAGTAAGTGCTAGATAGAAAAGGAAAGGGGGGAAGGATGGAATGCCAGCACCATGTCAGGCATCACTCAGAGGGAGAATGAGTCTCAACCAGCAGCCTGACTTCCTGGGAATGATGAAGATGCACCTAAAAAATGCTGCCACAAGCAGATGGAAATTTTAGCCCACCTTCTGTCATGCATTAAGAAGAAAGAAAAAAGCCTTCGTGAAGCTACCACAGCTAAGAAAGGAGACCAGAAAGCAGAAATACAGGAATGCAGAGTCTAGGTGATCATAAAATAGGCAGATGTGAAATCAGAACCCAGGAAAAGAAATAGAAGAAAAAGACAAAGCCACTTCAGTAAAGATAGCTACAAGGAGGTTACTATCAGTGGGACTTCCTTTATGGCCATGTCAGCTTTTCTAAATATTCCATGGGAGCTTGAAAAGAATGTGTATTCTCTAACTTTGGACCACCCAGTTCCTCATCGTTCCACCCAAACTTGTGGGATTCAAATCCTCTCCGTCATTATTTCTGCTTTTCTTTGAACTGCTTAATCTATACCAGTTTCTCAGGGATCTGGTTGCGTTTCCACTGGAATTGTTGATCCACCCATTCTTCCTCGCGATTGTCATGCTTTGTGTTACTTACTTTTAGGCATGTTGTTAGAGGCAGAAGAGTTCAGAATTTCAAAATCCCACCGAAATATTTTTATAATTAATCCTGATTACATAAAAAAAAAAAAAGGAAGAAAAGAAAGAGGTAGATCTTCCTGGAAACCACGGAAAGATCTTTAATATGTATCAAGTTAAAAAGATAAGGCCTGGAGAAGTAAGATTGCATATGGATTTCCTTTATAAAGAGACTTATACACTTTCCTATATTTTAGAAAAAAACTTCTCCAAAGATAGGAAGAAAACTGTTAATTGTGGCTAAATCTGGGAAACGAGAATGAGGCATAAGGGAGACATTTCATTTGGTTTAAAACTCTTTATGCTGCTTTTTATTTCCTTCCTTCCTTTCTTCCTCCCTTTTCCCAAGCTTATGCATTATTTTCATAATTTTTAAAAAAGGAATTAAAGTGAAAAAGAAAAAAAAAGAGGCGCTTTTTAGCCCCACGATCCCAGGGCCTAGAGAACATTCGGGGAAGCCAATCAGGCTGCATTTCCAGCAGATCCTCATTTCAGGGAAGAGCGGAGCTTGCTGGGGAAAGGCTGGCTGACGGCCACAGCAGGAGCTGCGGTCTGAAGGCCTGTTTTCTGAGAAGAAGGGAGAGGTGGCGGAGCTCAGCCTGAAATGGGGGCAGGTCTCGGTGGCCCTGGCGCAGTGTTGATCGTGGCTGGCCCTGGATTGCTGGCTTGGAGGGCGCCGCTGACTGGTTTCGCTTCTGAGCTGATCCTGGACTGTGGGTATCTGTGTTGACTGACAGAATCCCTCCCAAGGCGCCTTGGGTTGGTACTTATGCCATGTGAAGGAACTGCTAGCTTAGGGAGGAGGAACCCTTTATGGCCTTGAAGACGATAAACTATCCCAAAGGGATTTCTAGGAACAAGGCTGGTTTGTTACTCTTTCCTTATCTGGTTTTCTAATAGGCCCTAAAGCCACCCCTTGTTTTCCTCTTTCCATTCATACCGACTTGGGTTTTTTTGTTTTTTTTTTTTTTTTATAACAATAGCCACTACTTGGCTAACACCAGTGGCTAGGCAAGGGCATTAACCACTCACTCGGGGGTTTTTACCCACCAGGGCTCCAGCTCAGGGTCCTGCCTCCCACGACAGTGTCTTAGTGCTAAGTAACAAACTAAGGTCCTATTTAGCTCCTGGGGTGACTTTTCCCAGCCACCCTGATTCCCAGGACGAGGACTCTACAACCCACTGGGGTGCAGAGTGTCTGCAATTCTTTATCTTCAAAGGGCATTCATCACGGCACTTCTCATACTGACTGATGCAGACACAGGGAATTTTCGAGTAGTTAATGACC
Source organism: Bradypus variegatus (assembly GCA_004027775.1). Classification (NCBI taxonomy): domain Eukaryota; kingdom Metazoa; phylum Chordata; class Mammalia; order Pilosa; family Bradypodidae; genus Bradypus; species Bradypus variegatus. The sequence continues at coordinate 14,019 of PVKY010003947.1, forward strand.
ATAACAGAAATATAAAAAATGAGCACTTTAAAAGAAAGGCCTGCTTCAAACTTGAAAAAGAGACTGCATCTACAAAGCCGAAATGAAGAGCTGTGAATTACACACAGTAATGGGATGCTTGTTTTCAAACTTCAGAGGGATGCTGCTTCTGGGGAAATGACATATACCAACCTGCTAGGGAGCACGAAGCCCGTCTTCCCGAATCTCCTCAATCAAAGATGAGCTCCCCTCATGCTGTTTCTCCCAGGACTTTCTATAGATCCCATAAGTAGGCAAAGTGCTGGATTTGGGGTCCCTGAGGCCTAGGCTTGGTCCCTGGCTCTTATCCCTTCCAAGCTGCGTGGATAAGTCTCCTAGTCCCCCTGGGTCTGGTCTCATTGGGTTTGAAATGGGGATGATAATTCCCACACATCAGAGGGCAGTTTCGGGGATTCACAGAGGATAATGATTTCAGAGTCTGGTATAAAACAAGGGTACAAAAATGTTAGTTGTCTTTCCTCCACCCTACCCCCCACACCCAAGTGTAATAAATCTGCCTTTTTATCACAGTGAACCATAGTGTGCACCTAACAATCAACAAATCATTTCCAAAGGAATGGAAAAGTTCTCTAGGGATAAGCCATTTTTACATAAGATGTTAGCAGAGAAGAAGTAAATTCTAGATTATAAAAAGCCAAGTTAAATGAAAACATTTGCATTATGTTCAGCAAGCTCTCCATTATATATGAATGAAGGAGAGGGAACAAGGCAGAGGAAGAAGGGAGAAGGCTTTGGCTAGGGAAGAAAAATGGCAAGAAATGACTCCAAAGAGGGAAAGAGAAGGAGTGTTCTAGGATGGTCTTTGAGGGGGCGGAAGAGCATCTGCTAGAAGTGGGGTTGGAGGAAACACAGACTTTGATTATTACCTTGGCTGTGTCTCTGATTAGCCTTAAAATACACACTCTGATAAAATCTCTTGGAAAACTAGAAAGAAAAGTGAACATCTTTAACCTGATGGAGGACATTGATTAAAAAAACATATGGCTAACACCAAACTTAATGCAGAAAGACTGAATGCTTTCCCCTGGGACCAGGGACAGGGCAAGATGTCTGCTCTCGTCACTGCCCTTTGGCATCATACTACAAGCCCCAGCCAGGGCACTAAGCAGGAGAAAGAAATAAAAAGCATACAGATTAGAAAGGCAGGAAGAAAAGTATTCTCAGAAGACATGATTGTCTACATAGAAAATCCCAAAGAATCCCTACCACCACACACACACAAAAAAAACTCCGAGAACCAATAAAGGAGATTCACATGGTTGCTGCAAAATAGGTCAATACAAAAATCAATTGCATTTCTATATACCAGTAATGAACAACAGGAGGTAGAGACAATGGGAAATGTTATGTTGGCTCCAGGAAGGAGAGGCGGGTCTCAAAACTGACTCCTAGATATCTGAGCAACTGGGAGGCTGGTCTTGTCATTTACTAGCAGAGAAAAGACTGTAGGAGAATCAGGTTTGAAGGTAAAAATCAACAGCTCTTTTTCAAAATTAAATCTAATTGTATCTATGAACTTCCCAAGTTGGGACTTCCAGAAGGCAGCTGGATATAGGAGTGTAGAGTTCAGAGGAAGGATCTGGAAGGGGCCACAACTGCCATCATCCTGAACAGGTGCAGAAGGCCCCCCGGCAGTGTCCTTGGGGTTGGCATTTCAAGGGGAAGCAGAAGTGGGCAGTCTTAACGGCATGGGAGCTTGCCTTATATTAGGAGTATCTCTTGGGCACACTCCTCTCTAAGCCTCAGCTTTCTAGCCCCTAAAATGGAAACCTTATCACCATCTTTACGGAGATGCTATAAGATAAATGAGGTCATGTATTTAAGTGTGCATTGGGTACTGTGCCAGTTTGAATATACTGTGTACCCCAAACGCCATTATCTTTGATGTACTCTTGTGTGGGCAGACGTTATCAGTGTTGATTAGATTGTAATTCTTTGAGTGTTTCTTTGGAGATATGCCCCACCCAACTCTGGGTGATGACTCTGATTGGATAATTTCCATGGAGGTGTTGCTCCACCCATTTGGGGTGGGTCTAAGTTGAGTCACTGGAGCCATATAAATGAGCTGACAAACAGAAGGAACTCAGTGCAGCTGTGAGTGACATTTTGAAGAGGAGTTACAGCCAAGAGGGACACTTTAAAGAAAGCACAGGAGCTGCAGATGAGAGACAGTTTGAAGATGGCCATTGAAAGCAGACTCTTGCTCCAGAGAAGCTAAGCAGGACAGACACCCCAAGGGCAACTAAGAGTGACATTTTTGAGTAACTGCAGCCTAGAGAGGAACATCCTGGGAGAAAGCCATTTTGAAACCAGAACTCTGGAGCGGATGCCAGCCACGTGCCTTCCCAGCTAACAGAGGTTTTCCGGACACCACTGGCCATCCTCCAGTGAAGGTACTCGATTACTGATGTGTTACCTTGGATACTTTATGTAACCAATAAACCCCCTTTTATAAAAGCCAATCCATCTCTGGTGTTTTGCATTCTGGCAGCATTAGGAAACTAGAACAGGTACCATGTGCTCAGTTTCCTTTACTGAACCTCCCTCCCCACTGAAAAAGCAGGAGAGGAGGGAAGCTGGGGCCTGGGTCATCATAGGTCTCCTTATAGCTCCTTATTCTCTGGGAGCTGCCCCCTGAGCTATGCAGGGAAGAACAAGTGAACCACGTGCATGCTGACATCCTAGCAGATGGGTGGGGAGAACATCCAGCTCGTCTTCGCCCAGCAACTTGTCTGCAATACCCGCCCTGCAGAGAGATGGAGGAATGGATGGGACAGTGCTGAGACACTTGTCCAGAGGGTGGAACATGCCAAAGACAATAATTTCAAGTGTCAGCATACTATGTGGTGCTGGAAATGGAATTGGTGGTGTCCCTTCACAGTGGTGTCTATTTCATGCTGGAAATAGAATGGTCACCTTGAGGCACCTCCTAGGCAATTAAGATCAAGGTGCAGTAAGGAGAACTTCTTTCAGGAGGCGATTAGGAAGTATCAGTTCAAAATTTAATAAATTCATTATATCTAGTGACCCAGAAATTCCATTTAAAGAAATTATCGCACAGAAACTTATGTAAGTGTGCAAAACATGACTATTCATTATAACATTAATTGTGAAGATATCAAAATCTGAAATGGCTTAAGTGTTCATCAATGGAAACTGATGGTGGGTCCTTACTATGGAATAATATGCAGGCATTAAAAAAGAATGGAATAGGTTCAAATCTACTGACAATGGATACATGTCACAGCTATGGGGTTAAGTGAAAACCAGAAGTTACAAGAGCTAGTTAGAATGGTACCATTTTTGTTGACAATAAATAAGTACATTTAGAGGTAAAAATCTCTAGAAAAATATGGCAAAGCTGTTAAGAGCAGTTATCTGTGGGGAGTGGAGTGACAGAAAACATTTCACTTTCCTGTAAAATTTGAATTTGTGATAATGGGTGTGAATTTCTTTTGTAATGAGAAAAAAAATCAAGACATTTAAAAATCACAAATGCACTAAAATTAGATCTTGTTAGGTAAACAAGTATAAATATAATCTTAATGGGAACATAAAACAAATGACAAGGCCAATGAGTAAGTTAAGTTCTTTGCTCTCGGAAAGAGAAAATGGGGAAAAAGAAAAGAGAGGGCATCAGAAAGTTGCTTTTAAAAAATTCTTTTTTAAAAAAAGTCACCACTGGTAAATTCAGTTCAAAAAACAGGTATAGCAATAGGGCTGTGCTCAGTACAAATCATATTTTATATGAATGACTACATATTCAGTGAATAGAGCTTTGTTTGACAGGAGATGACTTCAAAAGTCAACATCCAGGTTGTTTGAGAGCTGAGAGGCAGCACTTCTGGGTCTTCCCTATTATTTTGACATCTGAATGAAATCCAGCACTACAGAAGAAGGTGGTCACCTTGTTCTCATATTTCTAGTTTATTTCCAGTCTTACTAAATATGAAAAATATTTCTCAACCTTTCATTTTTCATTATTGCTCTCCTAAGGAGCCTTTTCAATTTTTTTCCTAATCCCTCTTTCATGAGATATTTTTATAACTGCTTCATTGAGATATGATTCATATACCATATAATTCACCCATTTAAAGTGAACAATTAAATGACTTTAGAATATTCACAGAGCTGTACACTGTGACCTCAAAGGATCCATTTTAGAACATTTCATCACCCCCAAAAGAAACTCTGTACTCTTCAGCAGCCACTCACCATTTTTGCCCAATGCCCCCAGTCCTGGGCAACCACTAATCACCTACTTTCTATAGATGTGCCTATTCTAGACATCTCATATAAATGGAATCATATAACATATGGTCTTCTGTGTCCAGATTCTTTCAGTTGGCATGTTTTCAAGATTCATCCATGTTGTAGCATGTTATCAACACTCCATTCCCTTTTACTGCTGAATTATATTCTATCTTATGGCTATATCACATTTGATTTGTCCATTCATCAGTTGATGGACATCTGGGTTGCTTCCATCATTTGGCTATTACGGGCAATGCTGCTATGACTGTTTGTGTACAAGTTTTGCATGGAAATAGGTTTGCCTCTCTCTTGGGTAGATACCTAGGAGTGAAATTATGTTTAACCTTTTGAAGATCTGCCATACAGTCTTTCAAAGCACCACTTTACATTCCCACCAGCAGTATATGAATGTCCCATTGTCTCCACATCCTCACCAACACTCACTGTCCATTTTTTTATTACAGCCATATCAGTAAGTGTAAAGTGGTATCTCATTGTGGTTTTGAATAGTATTTCCCCAACGACCAATGATGCTGAACATCTTTCATGTGCTTGTTGGCCCTCTGTGTATCTTCTTTGGAGAAATTCCTATTCAAATCCTTTGCTCATTTTCAAACTGGACTATTTGCCTTTCTGTTATCGAGTTGTAAGTGTTCTTTATGTATTCTGGATACTAGTCCCTTGTCAGATATGTAATTTGCAAATATTTTTTCCCATTCTATGGGTTGGTTGTCCCTTCACTTTCTTGATGGTATCCTTTGAAGAACAAAGGTTTATAAGTTTGATGAGGTTCAATTTCTCTATTTTTTCTTTTGCTACTTGTGCTTTTGGTTTCATCTCAGAAACCTAATCCAAGAGCACCAAGAACTTAGGTCTATGTTTTCTTCTAAGAATTTTATAGTTTTAGCTCTCAGATTTAGGTCTTTGATCAACTGATTCAATTTTTGTAAATGGTGTGAGGTAAGTGTCCAAATTCACTCCTTTGATGTGGAAAACCAGTTGTCCCTGTACCATTTGTTGAAGTCTATTCTTTCCCTCATTGAATTGTCTTTGCACCCTTGTCAAAATGAGTTGACCCTAAATGTGAGGGTTTATTTCTGGACTCTTAATTATATTCCATTAATCTATATGTCTATCCTTAATTCAGTTCCACACTTTCTTGATTACTGTAGGTTTGTAGTAAGATTGGGAATTGGGAAGGGTGCGTTCTCCAACTTTATTCTTCTTTTTGAAGGTTGTTAGGCTATTCTAGACCCCTTGAATTTTCAGATGAGTTTTAGACTCAGCTTGTGGTAGCTCTGGAATTAAGGACAGATAAGATCAAGGTCCTCCAATAAAGAAGCTTACTTTTTAGGAAAGGTTAATTATATTCCAGAAGCTATTATGATCAAAAGGCAAGTTATAAATTGCATTGGACATTTTTAAAGCATTGTGGCCCTGTGATTCAGATGGAAAAATCACTTTCAAGTTGGAGGAATCAAAGAAGGCTGTGTGCAATTATTAGCATTTAAATCAGATCAGAGCATTACTGGACTCTATCCACTGTCCAGCCCCTGCGACTCCCTTGGTTCAGAGCATTGCTTCTTGTAAGAGCTTTTTGCAGGAGCTTCTTAATAACAGTTTCCCTGCTTCTACCCTAGCCCCCTGCAAATGATCCTCCACACTAGAGCTGTTATGTAATTTCTAAACCACAAATCTGATGAGCACGTGATGCCTCTGATTAAAACCCATCCATGACTCTCCACTGCTATTAGACAGCAGACCCAACTCTTCATGATCCTTTCCCCATAAACCCTGCCCTTGCCACTCAATCTGGGAGGAGGTAGATAGCTGGGGTCACCAGGCCACAAGGCCTCCCAGCTCACCTGTGAAATGCTAACTGTCCCTCAGTAGCTATTCTCCCCTTCTAGAGTAACAGAATTCCTGATTTTTAGCTGGGAAAATAGCTTCCCAGAAATAAAGTTTATATTTGTCAGAGTCCCTGGCCATGACACTAAATTCTGGGCAAAG
>PVKY010003948.1:0-20385 GCA_004027775.1 Bradypus variegatus
CGCGGGACCCGCTCCGCCGTAGGGACCGCTGGGGGCTGGACCAGGAGCGGGAGCGGGAGCTGCCCGGGGTCCCCCAGTCCGGCTCGGGACCCCGAGGTGGAGCTCGCCCGGCCCGAAGGTGCGCGTCCGCACTCGCCGCGGTCCAGGGGAATGCCCATTCCGTACCTGACAACCGGGACGCGCTGTGGACCCGCTTCATATTCCAAGGACCCTTTGGTCCCCCGGCCACCGGCCTGGGAACTGGAAAGGCGGCGGGCGTCGTTGGCGGCTGGGAGTATCGGGCCCCGAGCGCATCGCCTTCATTCAGGAGCTGGCGGAAGGTAAACGGGGTCCTCGGGACCCTGGCGCGGTGGCACCTGGACCGCTCCTAGAAGGGGGACCCCGTCGGATCCAGGCGCCCCGCCTTCTCTGGAACTCTGTCCCACCCCTCCAGCCACCCCCGCGATGTTACTGTTCCTCGGTGCCTGTCTGGTCGCCCCTTCCCTGTCTCTATCGTTCCCCCTTCTATCGTTCTCTGATTTCAGTCGGTCGGTCAGGTCCGGGGTCCCCGCGGGCGCCCCCCTCTATTCTACGCGCGCGTTGCTGCGGCAGATCTGCGCACACTCCGTGCCGGTCTCCCCAGTCCACTGCGCGGCCAGGAGAGCAGCGGGGGCTGCGGGAAGCTGCGGGAGGGCGCTGGCCGGCTGCGCTCGCTGCGGGGCGGGGGGTGGTGGTGAGTAGACAGAGGGGAGGTTTTGCCAAGGTCCTGAGCTTCGGCGGTCAAGGGCGGACTTTCCCCAGTGCGAGGAGGGGCGGGGCCTCAGGCTTCCACCCTGCGTTTTTCCTCTTCTCCACTCCGGGGTGCGGGGCGGTCTCGGAGTTGGGTCGAGAGGCTTTCGCTCCTCCAGTGCTGGAGAAGTCGCTTCCTCCTCCGCACCTAATAGGTGCGTAGACCTCATTCTGTTCGTATGACCGGTGAGTTTCCAGTGAGCTGGTCAAGGCTGCCCTCTGGGGAGCGGTTGACAAATCAGTCTGTACTGTACTTCCCATAGGTGTCCCCGTTCTCCTGGGTGCCCAGTTCACCTGCGCCTGGAGGACTGTGAGCCTCTGACCCCATCCTGGCCTCTCCGGAAAAAAAATGAGGCCCTGTCCAGTTGGCCCTGGGAGCAGAGGAGAGAGTGCTGAGGACTGGAGGGTGTGCGGGAGGATATTGGGGGCAGGAAGGGAGCTCAGTCTTCTCTACTGATGACCCTTGTGGTTGAAGGAGAACTGGGACAGGGCAGGAAACAGTGGGTTGTGAGGTGGCACAAAGCCCCCTTTTCCCTGACCTGCTTGGTCTTTTCCCCCCATCTCGCCTCCTTCTGCAGTGCTGGGTCCTGAAAGACCCCCTCTAGTCAAGAAGTCAGCCAAGAAGGCATCAAAGGGATGTTCAATTTAATGGAGAAGGTGTGTCGCCTTTCCTACCCAGGCCAGCGGGGCCTTGGCCAGGCCCCTGTTTCAGTTCTGTCTCATCAGGCTAGGGTCCTGTCTCTCCTGCCTGGCCACCTCTCTGGGGGTCAGTCTGGGGGTCACTCACTTGCTAGGCAGGCAGCTATGGGGCTCTCCAGGCTGGTTGAGCTTTTAAAGCTGAAATGGTCTGATCTGCTCTTTCTTCATCAGGGAAACCCCCAGTGTGTTAATGGTAGAATCTGGTCTGGTGCCCTGGAGAACCAGGGGAAGGGGAGGGTTTCCTCTGGTGGCCTAGTCTCTCTCTGAGCCCTGTGGCCCCCTAGCTTCTCCCATCTGTCTGGAAGATCCCCGGGAACCAGAAAAGTAGTCCCCATGGGTGGTGGGCCTCTGCAGAGAGAGCGGGACCTTAATACAGTGGCATGCAGTGGCCAGGACCTGGTGCAACAGAATAGGGCTCTGATGGAGGAGAACAGCAAGTTGGAAGGCAGCCTGGGCTTGGCCAAGGATGAAGTAAGGGGGAGTTGCTGTCTAGGCCTATCTACAACCCCCTCGTGTCAGCACCTGGCCCCCTGCTCCAACCCAGGATTCCTCTCTCCTGCTGGATTTTACAGCTCAGACACAGGTGAGCTTGCAGGACCACCTCCTTCAGCTCTACTCAGACTCTGAGGATGAGGAGTAGGAGGAGAAAGAGGAGGAAAAGGAGGAGGGAGAAGAAGAGGAAGAAGAGGAGCATGATCATCTCAAGCTGTGCCTGTCCTGCTTTACACCTGGGCAGTTCTTTGTGGCTCAGTTTCCCTGTTTGTGAACAGGGACACAGACAGTGCCTGCCAGCAGGTTGCTGGGACTAACTGCTACTGCCACACAGGCTGGGTACAGAAGTCCTGGGTGAGTTGGTGTACCAGTTTGTATATATTGTGTCCCCCAGAAAAAGCCGTATTCTTTAATGCAGTCTTGTGGGGGCAGATGTATTAGTGTTGATTAAGTTGGAACCTTTGGATTAGGTTGTTTCTATGGAGGTGTGACCCACTCAACTGTAGGTGATAGCTCTGATTAGATAATTTCCATGGAGGTATGGCCCCACCCATTCAGCTGGGCCTTGATTAGTTCACTGGAGCCCTATAAAAGCTCAGACAGAAGGAGCTCACTGCTACAGTAACTGAGAGTGATATTTTGAAGAGCAGCTGCAGTTAAGAGAGGACAAAACGCCCCAAGAGCAACATTTTGGAGAATGCCATTTTGAAATGCCACCTGAGAGCAAGCGGATGCCAGCCGTGTGCCTTCTGAGCTAACAGAGGTTTTCTAGATGCCAATGGCCGTCCTTCAGTGAAGGTACCTGATTGTTCATGCCTTACCTTGGACAGTTAATGGCCTTAAGAGTTTGCAACCAAATAAATCCCCTTTATAAAAGCCAATCCATTTCTGGTGTTTTGTATAACAGCAGCATTAGCAAACTGAACAGTTGGGAACTGGTACCCCCATTCCCTGCACCCCAGCTCCCATCACTGTCTCCCCTGGGAGTTCTCAGGATTTGCTGCACTGCTGCCCTCAGCTGGAAGCCCTGCAGGTGCAGCTCAGGCTTCTGGAGGAAGAGAATGATCAGCTGAGAGAGGAGGTGAAGATGGGGGAGAGGAATGCACCTGCAGGTGGGGGTGTTGACACCCCTGGCCCTTCCTCTTTCCTTCCCTCCAGGCCTCCCAACTGGAACCCTTGAGGAAGAGGAGCAGATGCTCATTCTGGATTGCCTAGAGCAGTTTTGTACATGATGTTGTGACTTGGGATAGGGGGCTGTCCCTAGGAGTGGAGAGAACTCAGGATTTGGCATTTGGAGATCTAGAGATCTTACTCTTCATCTTTAAAATGGAGATTAAAAAGAAAAAAATTTAAAATGCGGTTACAAGGATCAAGAGAGGTAACAACTGATGGAGTACTTTGTGCAAACTGTAAAATGCTTTGCAGAAGCTGTGGGTCTCTGCTAAGCCTGCAAGCCTGCATTCTGTTATTTGGGGTGGGAGGAGGCAGGGGGCTGGAAGTGAGGAATGATGCAGTCAGTAGCTGCCAGAGACCGAGCACTCTGAGGCACTGGGGCTGGGGTACATGTGGGCAGTGGCCGGCCTGGTGTTCTAGGTGCTCTGCATTTATGAAGACCGCTGAGACCCAGGGTTTGTCTCTGAGGAGCTTAAGTCTAGCTAGTGCAATGCAAATTCAAGGTGGCAGCAGCCAAACTCATGCTGTTCGCCATACCCCAGACCTGACCTTCCTTCCCCTGAGTTCCACAGCTCCCTGAACAGCTCCCAGGGTAGGAGCCAGTCCCCAAGCTGTATTGCTTCTACCTCTTGTGAATCCCTCAGGTCTCCCTCTTCCTCCTCACCTGTCAAGGCCTCTAGCCCAGGCCACCTCGCCAACTGCCACAGCCTCTTTACTGGTCTCCCTGCCTCCACTCCTGCCCTTCCAGGCCCCTCTGCCTTCAGCCTGAATAAGTTTTCCAAAACCAAAGTTGACCATGTTACTTGTCTGCCTAAAACCCTTCAAAATAGCTTCTCATTGGCCAAAGGATAGAGTCCACTTTTCCTACCGACGCCTTTGTGACCAGAAACCTCCTACTGCTCCATCTACTCCCCCTCCTCATGTCTTATGATTGCCTCTGGGCCTTTCCATACTCTGCCTGGGCCTGTGCCTTCCCTTCTTTGCCTGCCAAGCCCCACTTGCCCTGCGGAAGTCTTAGCTTGGTGGTCCCTTCCTCTAGGAATACTTCCCCGACCTTGCAAGGCTGGGTTGGGTGCCATAGCTATGACCCCTATATGCCCTTTATACTCACTCCGTCCTAGTCCATATTGTGCATTGTTACTACTTTTTTCCCATCTGTCTCCCGACTAGATGTGAGCTCAGTGTGGGCTGGCACCAGGCCTCCTGGGTGCTCACCCCAAGTGCCTGGCTCAGTGTCAGTCAGTAAAGCTTGAGAGAAAGGAAGGCCTGACTGAGGAAAGCCAAACCCTGGAGTACTGCTGGTACTATACAGGAGCTGAGGGTCGGCATGTGGAGGTGTCTGGTAGGGCTGGGGGAGTGAGAGTGGGCCCCCCCATGTGCCACCCCCACTATCAGAGGCAGCCAGCAGATGGCCAGGCTATTGGAGCTGCTGGTGCTCAGGATGGAGAACTATGCCAGCAGCAGAGGGAGGTCACCCCGCTGTGGCCCGGGGTTGTGGAGCTGCAGCAGTGCTGCCAGTCGGTGGGTAGAGGTGTGGGGGACCCTCCGTGGGACCCAAGCCCTCTTCTCCCTGCCCCCACCTCATGGAGCCTTTGGCTCCTGGCTCAGCCAGGTCCAGTGTCCCTCTCCATGCCAGGGTTACAGTTGGAGGAAGTCTCAGAGAACCCTTCATTCTGCCCCCTCATTGCCTCAAGGAGGGACCCAGGTCCAGAGAGAGTCACAAAGTCTGCCAGGAGCCAGGCTGCATGACCCCCAACCCCTCTTCACTTGGCCTCATTTGCCATGACCTCTTTTTTTTTTTTTAATTCAATTCAGTTTTATTGAAATATATTCACATACCATACAATCTTCCATGGTAAACAGTCAACTGCCATAACCTCTAAAAGGGCTGCCAAAGACTCACCGGTGTACCTGGGAAGACTTGCCGAAAGCTGGTGGTACACGGGAGTGGGGTATCACTGATTACTTGTTCTGGATTCTCCAGTGTGGGGCTGAGGCTGAGAAGCTGCAGCTGTCATCGGAGAAAGAAATCCAGATGCAGTTCCAGGACGAGACGAGACTCCCCTCAGCTTCTGCCCCAGCCTTGAGGGCCCCTGGCACAGCTGCCTGACACTCAGGAGAGGACATGTTCCTTGCAGGCGGGGACTGGGTCTTGTCTCTGCACCTTTGGTATCAGGCAAAGGGCTTGGCAGCTGCTAGCTCAGTTGGGGTCTGAGTGGCCTCCGGGGACCCACTTGTAGTCATCCTGCATGTCATTATTTGGGTCTGGATCCCGGGCCTCTTAGCCTGGGCTTTCTGGCCCCCTAGGGGGGAGGATGGGGAAGACACTCGGGCTGGGTGCTCCCGGGTCCCACCTGAACCTGTGGGTGGGCTCCCAGCTACATGACCTGCAGAATAAGTACCCGGAGTGTGGGGGCATGCCGATCAAGGCCCAGGAGAGGTGAAGACCCCCCGCCAGCAAGCCCAGGTGCTCACTGGCTCTGTCACCCACTACACGTACGCCGTGTAGTGGAAAAGGCTGCCCACCTTTTCCAGATACCTGCAGGGGTCAGACCCCCTGACTTCTGTGTGCCCTGTGTCTTAGCCCTGCTGGCTGATTTTTGTCCTCAGCCTCTTGCTGCGTCTGGAAGTGTGGGTTGGGGTTCTGTCCCCCATCTCCATCATAGGAGGTACTTCCTGGTTTCCAGGAGGCCCTGGCTGAGCAGTCAGGGCGTCTAGAAGAAGGATTATGACAGATCCTATGGTTTTTTTTTGTTTGTTTGTTTTGTTTTTTTTTATGGAAGGGTCCATTGCTGGGACACTAAGGCCCCTGACTGATCCACACTTGCCTGCCTCCGCCATGGGCAGCATCCTTCCCAGCCGGACGGGTTTGCCCTCACACTCCGGCCTTTCCCACAGTGCCCCTCCCTTCTGATTTCTTACTCATGCCTTGTTCACTGCTCCACCCCTTTCCACTCATCACCCTTTTTCTTTTTCAGCATGGTCTCAGATCCATCCTTTCTCCCTGGGAATTTTTGCATGATGGGGGCCAGGGACTTTACAGTTTCAGCCTCCACTGCCTTGAAGGCTCTTGTCTCTGTTGAATGAATTATGAAAAGACAGGGGAGAAATGAAACCTGGGGTAAGCTGTCCAGGGGATTGCAGCACCTGCTCTTTCAGCAAGCAGACAACCACCTGCAGCTTGTTCTGCAACCCTGCAGCCCTGGAGAAGGCCCTGCTGTCCCCTTTTCCTTCAAACATTGCCCAGTAGGTGACCATCAGATTTAAGGCTGCTCCAAGTGGAAACCAATGTCTTGCCTTCACCTGGCTGGGGGCTGAGAGGTGAATTGAGCACTGGTCTAGGAGCACCTGGGACTGAGTCCAAGCTTGGTTCCTTTACTGGCTGTGTGTCCTTGGGCAAATCACTTGACCTGTCTGAGCCTTACTGAGGTGGATTGGTTCCTATGGCAACTAGCTTTGGGGGTGGGTTATAAAGGTTACATGATGAAGGAGGAGACAGGGGATATTGGGGGGCCTGTGTAGTGTTGCTGACCATTCTTTCTTCCTTCCCCCAGGGGCCAGTGCTGGGTATTTGAAGCCATGGAAGGGGTACCTAGTTCCCCCCACCCCTGGCTGGGACAGAAGTGGGGAGTAACGTCAGGGTCTATGTGTAGACTGGGGGCGGGCGGGACCGCTCAGAGGGGCTGGAGTGGGGGGTGGGCCTGGTGGCTGGACATTCCTTCTCAGCCCCATTTGTGGGAGACATTCCGGGGGGTGTGGAGGAGGGTGTCCAGGGGCTCTGGCAGGGATTGACTTGCGGGGCTATGGAAAGGCTTTCCCATCTCCCTCCCGAGATTTGAGCTGTGCTGCAGTGAGGAGTGACAGCAGGAACTAGGGTCCAAGGCTGAGGAGGGGTTGATGCTGGCAGTGGATTTTGTGCCAGTGGAAGATTTCATCCCTTCAGAGAAGCTGGTGCCTGCAGAGGAGCTCGTGGCCCTGGAGGAGGTGGTGCCAGCTGAGGAGAGGGAGGTGGAAGAGGCTGAGGCTGAGCTGGTGGCGGAGGACGTGGTGCCAGAGCTGGAGGAGGCAACGTGGACAAACGTGGTGACCTCAGTGCTGGAGGGCAGTGGCTTGGGCCCCTCACACCAGGACATGAAGTAGATCCTTTAGCAACTGGCCAAACTTGCAGGACACCCATTGCAAGCGGCAGCTGAGGCAGAAGATGCTGCAGAAAGGTGAGTGTTCTCATGGGGCCTCCCTTCAGCCAACAAGACAAGCTGCAGATCGTCAAGCCAATGAAAGCCCAGTGCTCACTTACCCAGCCTAACCCCACCCAAAGTGCTGATTTGCATGAATTTTGCATACATTTACATAGGCACCTCAGGTCCCTCTCAATGCTCATTTACATGATATTTGCATAGGATTCCAGATCTCCACCCCCTTTTCTCCTGGGGTCTGAGCAGGGGGTCAGGGCTGGGACTGCGGTGCCTCAGCACAGTGTCTTTGAGTCTTTGCCCCACCCTCACCCGACTCCTGCCTCCACCTCACCCATCCCCAAGGCTGCCCAACCCTGCAGCGTGGCAGCAGCAGGCCGAAACAAGGGGGCAGGACCGTGGTGCAGCGGCCCAGGGTGCCGACCCAGGGCTTTCAGAGGCTGGAGGAGGACAGGGCCAACCACTGCCCAGGGCCTGGGAGGAAGAGGGGCCTTCTGGGGCCACCCAGGCCATTGGGACAAAGGCATCTGCCAGCAAGGGCCCCAGTCAGACCAGTCCCCTGGGTGCATCTGCAGGTGGGCTAGGGTCTCCTACAGGGTGGTGGGGAGCAGGGCAAGATCTCTCCCAGCTAGAAAGCCCCAAAGGTTGCTGAGCCACAGCTGCTGAGTGCCGGCCTCGTGCCAGGCCAGCCGGGCAAGACCTGCCTTTGAGGAGCTCATGGTGATGTCAGTGATGATTTACTGACACTCACATGCTTCAGCCCCTGAGCTGATGCTTTACATGCCTTGTCTCCTTTTGCGTTCCACCTGTCGCCATTTATTGGGTGAGCAAACTGAGGCTCAGAGAGGTGAAGTAACTCGTTCAAGGTCACACAGCTAGGAGTGGACCTGAGCCAATCGTCTTCACTCCTGTGCCGTGCACCTCTCTTAGCCTGTCCCTGCCCTCTGATCTTGTCCTGGTGCCCGTCTGCCCCTCCTGGCCTGCCCTGATGGCTCTTTGGTCACCACTGGGTGGAACAGCACTAGCCTCATCTGGGCCTCTTGTAAGGTTGTCCAGGTTGTAAACAGGATGGTTACCTCTATGGCCAGGCAGTGGGCCACCTGCATAACTGTGTTGGTGGCCCTCTGTCTTCTTCAGCTTTTGCTGTCCAGGCCAGGCCCATGGTCCTCAGGCTTGCAGTTCACGTGCACCCCCTTTCTCTTCCAGGCTTTGCTGCTTCCCAGCAGCCTGCAGAGGCCCCACAGAAGGCATGAGGCCCCTCCTGCTGCTGCCTGGCCAAGTCCCCCCCACCCCAGACCCTCCTTCCTATCCTCTAAATCTGGACCCGTGTCTGTCACCAGCCCACCCTCTGTGCTAATAAGCCTGGACTGGAGCTTGAGGGCCCAAACCCTGACTCTCTTCTGAGACAGGCTGAAGGAACACCAGCCCTCCTCTTGCAGCTGGTGCAAAAGCTGTGTCTGCTGGGCCTGGAGCACATGGTGGCCTATGGGGTGGGAGAAGCCCGGGGGAGGCCCACTGGCTACCAGACCGACATCTGAGAGGGGCCTGACTGAGCTGGGGTGGGGATGGGGGTGTCTCAGGTGCCAAATATAGGAGGTTGTTGTGAGTGCCCCCCAAATTCAAGGAGGCTCCCGTGTCCTCGTTGACTTTTGGGAACCTGGCCTCTCGTCCCCCTTTCTTCATTCTTTCTTCTCAGTCCCCAATTACAGTTTGTAACCAGAAGTGCCTCTGTGTGGGGTGAGGTGTCCCTCTGCTCTGGGGTGTCTCGCCCCCCCCCCATATAGCTGTGGTCTGTGAGTGTTCAGACTCCCACCCAAGGCCCAGTCGTACCCTCCATGCCGTCCTCCCTTCAGTGACATTGTTTCCTTTTTCCAGATGGTCTCCCCTTTCCCACCCCTTTACTCATAAACAGCTGGAGTCTGGGGCTCAGAACTCCCCATGGGTACCTGCCTGCCCCCCAGAGCTTCTCAGTCTCATGTTTCTTGTCAGCCACTGCATGTGCTGGTTTAGGAAATAAAGGACCTGTTTGCTACATGGCCCAGCCTCCGTGTGATTTTCTTAGGGAATGTGTGTGTGTGAGTGTGTGTGTGTGATGCATGTGCCCAGGTGCGTGTGGTGGGGCAAAGTTGTGGAGAGAGCACAGGCTTTGATATTGAATGACATTTATTAAATATATTATTTAATCTCATCACCAACCACTGTGGGGGTGGGTGATGCCATAAAGATTTGTCACATGATGAAACCAAGGCACTCAGGCAGCTTAAATGAGTCTCCCAAGATCCAACAGCTGGTTCTGGAGTCCTCAGGATTTTCAGTGCCCACTTCCCTGAGTCTTTCTGCTTTGGGGAGTCTGCTCCAGTGCCGTGGCTGTGAGAGCCACCTGCTGTTCGAGGTTGAGGTCCCAGAAGCAGGCCTGGAACAGGGTTTGAGAGTAAGTCATTTATTTGGAAGGTGATCCCAGGAAGCAAGAAAAAAAAAGCTAATGAACAGGAATTTTAGGCAACTGGGGCTCATTCCCACCAGAGAATACTGGGAGAAAGGGTAGACCCTTGCAACTCAAAGTGTGGCCTGTGGACCAGCATTGCTGACACCCCTTAGGAGTTTTTCAGAAATGGAGAATCTCAAACCCTATCCCCGACCTAGAGAGTCAGAATCTGCATTTTTAACAAGGTCCCCAGCTAATTTGGATGCATGCTAAAGTTTGAGACACACCTATATAGAACCCATCTCAGTTATCCACCCGAGAGGTGAGGAAGCTGGGGCATTTATCCTCCAGCTCCCATTCATCATTGGCTGAGGGCTGCTTCTGGGGGCCTTAACCCATTGACACTTCTGGCCTGCCCCATGCATTGGATGAGAAAAAGCCCCCAGGCAGAGAACAGCTGGTGCTTGTAGGATACTATCAGCAGGTACTGCAGTGGTGAAAACTGGAGGGATGCAGGCAGGGCACCAGCAGTGTCTACTACAGTTTGCCCCTGTACCACTCAGATGCACTTGGACTCCACAACTGGCCTGACATTGCTTCTTTAGGGTGGTGGCTGAAAGACCTACAGCTGGAGGGTAAATGGTACAAGTTATGATCTCTACTGCAGCAGGTGGTCCTGAGGCCCTAACTTATATTCATTATCTCCTTGGTCTCCCACCCATTCTGGATTCCTGTCATCCTTGGCCAGCCCTTCAGCTGGTCCAGGTTGCTTTCCTGGTGGAGTATCCTAGACCTTCATTCCTGAGGGGTCTGAACATTTGATTACTGTGCCATTGTTGGTCATGTTTGCTGCAGTTGACCACTTAGAGGAGGCACTTAGAAGCACCCCAGCGGCTCTCCTGAGTTCTGGATGTACTCCTTTCTGCCCCATCATGAGGTAGTGATCCTAGTTCTTTATGTTAACCTGATAGCAACTGCTCTTTATTTGCCTGCTGGCCTACTGACGTGAAGAGCCAAAAATGACCAGGCAGCAGCTGTAACTTTAGGCTCAGGGGAATCCTTACTGTATCCCTGGTGGAAGCATCCCCCACATAGGAACTAGGATCTCTAGTCCGGCAAAGCCTAAAACTTCGGAGACAGGAAGCACAGATTCCTGAGGCAGGCCCCTGAGAGTGATGGTGAGAGGGGCAACTTCTACTTCTACCCCTTGGTTCCTGGACTCATGTTCTGGCTACCAGGGACACAGCACCATATAATGATCATTGGTTCAAAGAATACACTGTATTCCAACCTCCAGGGTGTCACCCCCAAGTTGATGTCTTAGCTGTGCCTTTAAGTAGTAATTCCAACATTCTGTCAGATCTGCAGTTTCTGGGTGATGTGGTATATGGCAGGACATTGTTACACTTCCTTTACTATAAAGTGGGTCCCTTGGTCTGAGGTCTGAGGTCATGTTTTATGGGATCCCCTCATGGTAAGTCATATACTCCGTAAGCCCCCGGATGTCTTTCCTGCATATACATATTTAGAATATGTATCAATCCCCACAAGGAGGATTCAGTACTCTTTCTAGGGTGGACGGTATCTGAGGTAATCAACTCAACTCTAAGCAGCTTGCTGGTCTCCTTGAGGGGTGGTCTCATATCAAGGGCTCAGAGTTGGTTTCTGCTGCTGACAGAGCAAAAATTCAGCAAAAGTAGTAGATCGATCAGCTGCTGGGCCCAGGCATAGCTTCTGTCTCTGCCACCGTGGTCATTACTTTAGTGGGCCCACAGTGCAAGTTTGGAGTGGCCAAAGACCGACTGTGGCTGACATCCATTGGGTGGACCATACTGCCCACCTGGATGTCCACTGTGTCTTCTGCAGTGGGTGCTCTTGGTGGACACGGATGCGAGCACACTTGGTACCCACTCTCGTAGATCTGACTGCCTCTTCCCAGAAGTGTTTGTCTCTGATTTTCAAATCTTGTTCCTACAAGTCCCAGGACCAGTCAGGCAAGGCATTTGCCACTGCCCAGGAGTCTGTGTATCTCCTTCCCTCAGGCCACTTCTCCCTTCACACCAAGTTCCTGACCAGGTATATGACTTGAAGCTCTGCCCACTAGAAGGAGTTCACTCTGCCCTCTGCATTTTGGGGCCACCCCTATGGGGGTTGTAGTACAGTAGCAGCCCATTTTCAGTTTGTACCAACATACTAAACCAACCCATTTATGAACCGGGCCTGGTTCCTCCTCTCTGAGCTGGTCATAGGGAATCTCCAATGAGGCCATAGTGTGAGCTGAGGAAGAGGTGACTGTGCCATAGATGTAAGGTTCTGGGTTAGTTAGAATAACTTATTTACACCCTCTGGACCTTCTCAGACCCTATCTTAAATATACCATTTCCATCCTACAGTGAATTGCTGCTGAGCCTGCCCAACCTTATGACATGATGGGTCTGAAAATCCTCAGCTCATGGAGTCTTGCTGGGGTTCTGCTCTCAGCCTCCTTTGTTACTCTGTGCTCTTTCAGTCAAATCTTGGGATTGATTTTCAATGTAGTTTTTCCTTTGCTGCAGTGGGGACTGTTTGGCTTTCATACTATAACTTGAGATGATGGTTGGCTGACCTAAGCCTATTATTTTCTTTTTTTGGGGGTTCTGTGATGATTGATAACAGCAAACCAATGCCATGGTCCTTATAATTATCATTGCATTCTTCTCTCTTAAATGCTGGAGCAGTTGCTAGCCAGTGCATCCCTTCCACCTGGATCTCATCCTAAGTCTTAGTAATCGTGATGCTCCAGCACCCCAGGGGTCATCAGCACCCCACTTAACACCAGCAATGAGGTTCGCCTGGCAAAGGATTCAATCCCAGGATCTTACTGTGAGTGTTTATTTCCTATGACCCCTTCTGGCACCAACTGTCTTAGGATGAGTTCCCCCAGAAGTAGATTCTGGGATAAGGGTTGGAGTGCTAGTAGTTTACTTGGGTGGTGAGCCCAAGAAACACCAGAAAGGGAGTGAGGGAGTGAGACAGGGGAGGGCAGAGAGTCAGTAAAGGATGTGTCACTGAGCCTGTGACTGCCGTGGACAACTGTTCAGCCCTGCTGGGAATTCTGGGAGACGGTACAGAAGAGACCTTGGAGTTATCCTGCCTGAGGGGTGGGGGAGCTGGGGTGTTTATCACCCCTTTCAGCTGTCATTGACCAAAGGAAGCTTCTGGAGGCATCAACTCCCTAGCATGTCCAGCCTGCTTTGCCTCGGTAGGAGAGAAAGCCCCCAGGTGGAGAGCAGCGTGTGCCTGTGGTAGATGCTGATCCGGTGCAAAGAACATCGAGGGACGGTGGACGAAACCCGACAGGTGCGTGCGCCACCACTCACCCACCCGTTTAAGAAATGTTGACTGAGGGTCTCCTGTGTGCCGGGCACTGTCCTCAGCCCTGGGGCTCCAGCAGTAAAGAAGGCACACGTAGTCCCCACCCTCACAGGGCTCCCTGTCTAGCTGGGGAGGCAGACAAAACAGAGATTGTGAAGTGTGCACTAAAGAAACAGGGTGCTGTGACAGAGAGTAACGGGGACTGTGTGTGAAGGGTGAGGAGGCAGCATTTCAACCAAAACCCCAAATTGAAAAAGGCACCAACCGTGCATTCCCGGCCCAGGGAACAGTGAGGACCAAAGTTCTGAGCGGGAAAGAACGTGGCGTGTTTGGAAAGGAAGAGAGAAGAGGAAGGGAGTGGCATGGAAGATGGGGGAGAGGAAGGCAGGGCTAGCTCTTTGGGGCTCTTTGGGGCTTTGGTATTTTATCCTAAGTGCACCTGTAAGCATAGGATGGTTTAAAACGTCCAACGACTTGGTTCGTCTTTTCAAGCTTGCTCTGGCTGCGACCCTATTTTTCCACCCACGTGTGCAGATGCTTGCCCCATGCTGGGTCTGGGGAGGAGACGATTTAGCCAGGGTCCCTGCCCCTAGGGGGCGCCCCGCAGAGTCCCCCTCCCGGGCCCCACAGCACTTGATCCCAGGTGAGTCGTCGGAAGCTGGTTTATTCTGATTATTTTTCACAGGACAGGGCTGGGCGCGGTGGGAGGGGGCTGGGCTCTGACACTCGGTCCTAGGGCCGTTCATCCCCTTTGTCGGCACTGCGGCGACCGAAGTCCATCCATCCGTAAGCCTCCTCTTCTTCCTCCAGCCACGGCCCCTGCTTCTTGGACAGGTCTGAGGAGGGGGACAAGAGGGGAGGGTCACAAGTGGGGCCGGGGTGAGTGGGAGAGGAGGTGAAGTTGAGGCAGGGTGCTTGGCTTCCCAGCGGACGGGTGGAACTTGGTCAAACCTGGCTGCACCAGGCAAGCTGCAACACCTACCTGCTACGAGTTGTGGGGGGCCCTGGAGCCCCAGCTGCCTTCGGGGGTGAGAGACGGGGCCCAGCCGGTCTGGCCGGGGAGGCTCCAGGCCCCTGCTGGCCGCCGGGCCCGCGGGCGCGTTCTGCAGCCGGGAGTGGGGCTTCCAAGACGCTTCCGAGAAGGCGGCAAGAGCCAGAGCGGAGATGAGCACCAACACAAAGAGTCGCTGCATCTTGCCTGCGGAGGCGAGAGGGGCGGAGCTTAGAGGCGGGGCTGTCCCCGGGCAGGCCCGGAGGCAGGGGGCTGGACCAGATGGGTTCCAGGTGCGTCTTCCTGCTGACAGGCCTGCAAATCTCCCTGGAGGCCGCGGTCTCCATTTCTCCAGTTCCCCCCAGCTCCGTCCAGGCTCCCAAGCCTCACACCTTTCCTCCTTGCCTCCCCATTTACAGCGACTGCTTCTTCTGGAGGAATTCAAAATCTAGAGCAACACTTCCAAACTGTTCTGCAGAGTTAGAGGCCACGTCGGCGGCTCCATAAATGTTGGCGTCTTGCAATTTAAGGTAAACTTTTAAATTGTAGTACCAAAGGAACACACACACACACACACACACACACACAGTTGCATTATAGACCCCACAAAAACACTGTGGAGACCCCCGACCTATTCACTTGTGTGGCTGTGCCATACCATTTTTGTGCAATTCTTGGAGGGAAGGTTTTCTTGCCATTTTTACTTAACCGAGCAATATCCTGTGATTACAGTTAAGCACTTTAAAAAAAGCCCAAAGTTATCGGTATTTGCAACTATTTATCAGGGTGAATCAAGTTTGGGGAAACCATATAGAGAAACAAAGTGAATGCGCTAACAAATATAAAATTCAAATGCTCACATTTGCCCGGATTCAACATTTTTGTGTTGTTTTAGTCTCATTTTCCTAGATTGTTATTGTTATAGTAAGTAAATGATATAAATTTGAACTCGTTAAGAATACATTTGTATTAATAAAACACGACTTTTATCTGTTTTTCATAATGTGGTGGAAGGTATCTGTTAGATTTCCTGTGGAGGAAGAAGAGTTCTGAGGCTAGAGAAATAAAGTTGAAAATCAATCCCCTAAAGCTGGGCTGCCCAATGTGGTAGCTACCAGCCACATGCAGCTCTTGAAGTTTAAATTAATTAAAATTAAAAATTTGCTACATCAGTGCATCAGCTGCATTTCTAGTGAGATGTGCCCAGTGGCTACTGTGTTGTATGGCATAGATTCACATTTCCTGAGCTGGGATCCAGGAGCCGTGGATTCCAGCCCCAGCTCTGCACCTAATTTGAATGACTAGGCAGCCACAGCTCCCCTCTGGGCCTCCACTTTCTCATCTGAGAGGTGGGGAGAAAAGCCCCTGTCCTCCTCACGCCAGGGCTGGAGTGAGCACACAGTGAAGGTGTCAGGGCCCAGGGCAGGCGGGCAGGCTGACTCCCACAGGGCGGGCCCTAGAGCTGAGACCCAGCTCTGCCTGGGCTAAGGGAAGGGTCTGGCACAGAGGCTGGAGCCCAAGGCTCTGCTCTGGCCATGGCCTGGCCCAGAGAATGGGGATGGAGGGAGGGTCCATCAGCCCTCTTCGCAGCCTCTCCGCTTCCCTCCCCTCCTGGGTTTTCTCACCTGCAGGGCTGGGGAGGTGGCTGCTGCAGTGTCCAACCTGGTGCTTCTTGGCGCTCTGCTCTGCCAGGTGCCCTAGGCCGGCCTTATAAAGCCCTCAAGCTCCCTCTCAAGCCCTCCTCCCCACGAAGCCAGGCCCCCCCACAGTGGGAGGGATGGGGTGGGGCACAGGGACAACCCCTCACCCCTGCCCCACCCTGGCCTTTAGTGTCACTCAGTTGTCCAGGATGTCGGGGAAGGGAAGGGGTGTTGACCTTCATGGGGAAGGGCAGGAGCAGGGTGGGGTGGGGGCTCTTCGGCGGGGCATGAGGGGCAGTAGGAGACACTGCCCCCAACCATGGCCTCGGGGTCAGAGCCCCGGAACTCCTTTGTTGGACTGGGTCCCCTTGGGAGGCAGGTGAGGTGGAGGGACTGCATGACCTTAGTGTTGGAGGGAGGTGCGTTTCTTCAGACACTGACGTTTGAAAGCAGGGAGCGTGTGAATGTGGGGTGATGTATTGATCCCCTGTCTTTCCTGCCGGGCTCTGCAAACAAGACATGTTGTGGTTATCAGGGGCAATGGGCCATGGGCTGCTCTCAGGTCCTGGTTGCCTCGGAACCTCCTGCACCCTCCTCTAACCATGGAAAACCCTCAGCCTCTCCCTTCTCTGATGCCTTTCTGGGGCTTGGATTTGGCTTGTGGCTCCCCTCCATCGCCCACCTCCCTCAAACGCCACACCCAGAGCCAGTTCCTTGAGGGTCTTGCCTTGTCAGGCTCCTGGCTGTGCTGACCAGGGGAGAGGGTCACCTGCCTAATGCAGTCACAGATTTCCAGGAGGAAAACACATCTTAAAATGGTTCACAAACAGACTAAGGCTGTGTCAAAGACGTTCCAGAAAGCAAAACGATACGCTTGCTGGTTCATTTGATAAATTGCTGCCTCAACCCAGTTTGAACAGACGTAACTATCTCTTAGCTGTTTTTGATTTTTCCACAGTTGGTCCTAGAGATTTTGCTCTTGGTCATGCATCATCGGGGCCCCTCGTTGTGTGGGGGAGTTTTGAGGCCACTTGGATCCTGATGAGGGGCAGTGGTCCCCACGTTCACAGCCAACTTGGCTGAGAATTACCAGGTGATGAAGGCAGCAAGCCAGGCGGTGTCCATGCAACCAGCAGCAGAATGTTCTGGTGAATAACCACTAATTCAGAGCAGGACTGTACTGAGCAGATGGAATAAATGAAAACGACAAAATCAGTGCAGGTGTTGGTCAGAATCAATTGAGTCTCCAATTGAGTCTCTGACTCTCAGAGATGGAAGGGTCGTTGCAGAAGGCTGGGGACAGGGGTGGGGTGGGCAGCAGCCCCGCTCACATCCTGGGGATTTAGAGATGTTTGCATTGCTGTGGTAACGAGAAATTATAAGCCTTCAGCAGGACCCTTCCTGGTGGCACCAGAACCCATGACTTGATTTTGGCCCATGGAAGGGGTTATGCCCTGGTGGCTGTTTTTCTTCAGACTGGTTGCACAAGACTGGTGATGTCACTAGATGGAAGCGTGTCCTGCTGGGCAGCACTGGTGGAGTGGGATGAGAGAGACTGTATTCCCAAGAGGGGCTCACCATCCCAGGAGTTGCATGTTTTCCTCGCCCGGGAACACTGTCTGATGGAAAAGGCAAGGGTGTTCCCAGCCCTGCCCCTTTCCAGCTGTTGAGCTTGGGGCAGGTCCGTCCTCCTCACTGAGCTGTTTTCTCCTCCTAGAAATGAGGAAAATAACTTGGAGGGTCTCTCAAAGGTGATGCACATAAGGTGCCCTGCATACAACTGGTGTCTGATTTGCTTAGCATCCCTTCCCTGCTCCCCTTAGACCTTCTGGGCCTCAGTCAGCTCGGCTGTGAAATGGGAATCATTCATTCCTACCTCATTGGCTGCAGTGAAGGTCTGGATAGGTCTGTGCACACATTTTGCACATGCTGGGGAGTGTCTCTCCCCCAGCCTTAAAGGAGGGGAGTTCCCTAAACAGCCTCGCTCTGTGACTCCGCCTCTCACAGGCCAAGGCAGAAGGACCCTGCCCTGAGTCCCCACCGGAGGGGGTGGCCTGGCTGGAGCATGCAGGGGGTTAGAACCACCTGGGCCAGAGCGCAAATCCTGGCTCCAAAACTGACAGGTCACCTGGAAAATCCAATTTCTGAGCCTAACAAGCTGAAGACCAGACCCCAGGCCCTGGGCCCCTGGCCTGTACCGCTGCCCGAGGACCCTGCCCTGGACCCTGCTCTGCCATCACAAGGGTAACGGTGCTCTATGCCAGGCTTGAACACTGTTGCTCTTCCTACTAGCATAAGGGCTAGGATGTCCCCATTCTACTGATGGAGAAACTGAGGCTCAGGCAGAAAGCAGCCCCCACCCCTGAGTTCACACATCCAAGCAGTGGAGCTAAGCCTGCCCACCTGGTTCTGGGATCTTTCTCCTCCCAGGGGGAGCGTGGCCCCAATCTCTGGAACCTGTGAATGTATGATGTGACAGGGCAAAAGGGACTTGACAGATGGAATTAAGTTTATCGACTTTAAAATAGGGGGTTTCTGGATTATCTGTGTGGCCCCAAACGAATCCATGTGCCCTTAAAAGCAGGGAACTTTCTTTGGCTGGAGGCAGAAGCAATGAATTAGAACTGAGAGAAGTTCAAGGCGTGAGGACTTGATATGCAGGTGCAGGTTTGAAGACTGAGGGCCAATGTGATGAGGAACCAGGTGACCTTAAGTGGCTGAGGGAGGCTCTGGGCTGACGCCAGCAAGGAAAGGGGACCTTGGTCCTGCAAGGAGCTGAATTCAGCCAACAGCCTGGACAAACCCAAAAGTGTGCCCACGCCTGGAGCCTCCCCAGAAAGGAGCAAAATCCTGACCCCCTGGCTTCAGCCTTGGGAGACCAGAGCAAAGAAACCAGCCCAGCTGCTTTGGACTTCTGACCGACAGAACTGCAAGAGAATAAATTGAAGCTGTGAATTTGTTCCAGCAACAATAGAAAACGAATACAAGGGTTGCAGCCTTAGGAAGGTATCTGTCAGGAAGAACTGGGCCTGCGTGAATTGGCACGTGAGATTTCAAATGCAACTTCGGGAGATGCTCATTAGGGTATTTTGACCAGGCAGATATTCCCCATTCATTCCAGTTACTGAGCACTTCTGAGTCAGGGGCCGGGTGAGACCCCGGGGAGAAGAGAAAAAGATGATCAACCTTTTCAGAGCTTTCATGGAGTTAGATTCTGGGGGAAGGGAGGTACCCACAACACAAACACGCTAACAACAGAGGGTGCCCTGGGGAGGGGAGACCACTCTCTGGGAGGGAGAGTGTCCTGCGGAAATTGCATAGCTGACCACGCTCCTGCCCAGCAGGGCCTGCCTTTGGGAAATGGGTCACTATCGATGAGTGGCAGACCGCTGTCCGGGAGGCAGGGCCTCAGCTGCCTAACTAGTTTTTGATAGCGGAAAAAGGAGAGGCTGCTGAGGACTCAACCACCCTGCCCTGGGCAACCGGAGCCTCAGAGGAAGTGGTGGATGGACAGGGGACAAACAGTGACACCTGGGAGGTGATCACATTGACATGGGTGTCTGTGTCGGGGGCTGGGCACGGGGGAGCAGGCACCTGCCTCACCTGTGTGTGGCTGATAAGGCAGCAGGACCAAGAGGACAGCCTCATGCTGCCCTCAGGCTGAGCCAGGAGGCCCCCATTACCCCCCGGGGCACAGGTGACAGATCTGGCTGCTCATGAGAGAGAGCAGAGGGCCCCCCACTCCAGCCTCTGCCCTCTCTCTCTGACCTGTCCCACTCCCCTTCTCTTCTGATGCCCACTGGTGCCGTGCCTTTGAAGCAGCGGCTGTCAACCCAGGCTTTTCCTTAGGATCGCTTGGCTGCTCTAAACACCCCCAGTCCTATCAAATCAGAATGTGGAGGATGGAACCTAGGCATTGGCCCGGAATCTGTGCAGGGTGGGCACTTGTGTATGTGAAAGGACCAGGCAAGGAGGCTTAGACCTAAGGCAAGTCACTTAGACTCTCTAGTTCTCAGTTTCCTTCTCTGTAAAATGGGGATAATACTTGTACCTACCTTGGAGGGCCATGGTGAGGGTTAAATGAGACCCTGTAGCATTTCTCATGGTCTCTGGCCCACGGTTAGCTCTAAGGAAGGGTCTGTTCTCATTATTGGAATTGCATTATCACAGCCCACCGGCACCTCATCCATGCTGTTGCTTCCCACTGACTTCCAGAATATTCTCCCTCTGTCCTTAATTCTTTCTCCGCACTTCCCTGCAATCGTCTGCCAGTTCATGCCCCTCCTCCGTGCAGGCTCACACTAGCTCCTCTCCCCAGGTCTATGCACCTTCTGTTTCCCCAGCTCCTGGGTCACATCCCAGCCTCCACCTCGGAACTATTTTGTCTTCCACATCTTAGGAACACCTTCCACCACTGACTGAGGGCTCAGGGGACATTTATCTCAATATGCAGAAGCAAACCCAGCAGGGACCCAAGCAGATACTTGTCCACAGCAGCATTATTCACAACAGCCCAAAAGTGGGAACAGCCCAAGTGTCCTCAGCAACGGAATATTATTCCATGCAATGGAATATTATTGGGTCGAAAAAACAGTGAAGTGCTGATACATGCTACGACATGGAGGAAACTTGAAA
The DNA here is from genome assembly GCA_004027775.1 of Bradypus variegatus. Lineage (NCBI taxonomy): Eukaryota > Metazoa > Chordata > Mammalia > Pilosa > Bradypodidae > Bradypus > Bradypus variegatus. Next base: position 20,371 of record PVKY010003948.1, read on the forward strand.
ACATTATGCTAAGTG
>PVKY010003949.1:0-20302 GCA_004027775.1 Bradypus variegatus
GTGTGTGTGGGGGGTCTCACCTCCCTTGGTCCAAGCCCCAATTTGGGGTTAAATTGGGGAAACAGAGTTGATTTCATTTAGAAAGCAGGCTGCCAGCAGGGCAGCCCTGGTCTCCAAAAAGATGAGTAGTAAAATTTTGCCCTCCAATCAAACACTGAAAAACAGTGCAGGGTGGGAAGGGGTGAGGCTGAATCTCTGCGATGTTTCTACAAGGCTTCCAGGTGTCGCCCTTGGCAGGGCAGGGCAAGGCCTGGCACTCAGGAGAGAAAATGTTCCCCTTGCCTAAGATCAGCGTCTCTGGGGCCAAGCCCCCCAAACCGACCGCCTCTCCTCCCTGGCATTCCCAGGCTTGGCCAGGGAACCTGGACCTGGGAGAGGCAGCAGAACAGTTCCAGGAGGAGGTTATGGCTATTTGGCACCTGGGGGAGGGGAGGCACAGGAGAAACTGAGGGGTGCTGCCCCAGGAAAGGGGAGCCAGAGACCAGGTGTCCTGGACTCACCCTTTCCCCTTTGCTCACTCCCTGTTCCCTAAAGGATACGTGAGAAATCAGTGCAGGGCCAGGCCCAGCCTCCAGGCTCTGGAGTGGATCCTCTCTCTCCCGGGAGGGGGCACAGAGATGGGAGGAGATGTTGAGGCAATCCTCCTCTCCCCCAAGCAGGAGGGTCAGATGCAACAGAGACAACACAATGATGGGGGTCGAGGGGGTAGGAAGGGGAAGTGCCAGGAAGCTAGAGTCTCAAGTCCAGAAGCCCAGGGGCCACCCAGGAGCTCAGTGGGCAGGGAGCAGCCCTCAGCTGGCGAGATGCTGGGAGACCCCCAACCCCATGCCAGTCCAGAGACAAAGGCTGGAGGTTGTAAAGTCTGGCAGTTTGGTCTGCAGGTCCTTGTGTCCATCCACCACCCAGGCCAGCCCTCGGCATCCCACGGTCTCTGTGCCTCAGCCCCACAGAGCAGGGCAGAGGCCACCTTCCAGCCACCTCTGTCTGCCTGGGCCACCTTAAGTGGGCCTGTGGTGTGGGCCCTCTGGTCCCTGAAGCTGAGGTGGAGGGGTGGGGGAAGTCGGGGCACCTGTCCCCAGGCTGGTAGGGGGCTGGAGTGGAGTATTGAGGACAGGGGAGGGAAGACAATGGGAAGGGATTAATGTCCGGTCAGGGAATGATTCCCGTTAAGTAGAATTGGAATTCCTCAGTGTCTGCAGGTTTCCTTCCAGTTCTGAGATCTGGAAAACAAGGGGAGAGGGGGTCAGACCTGGGTATCAGGCGGGACCCTGTCCCCTCTGCCCCCCTGGTGGGTTCATGACCCGGAGCTCTCAGCCTGCACAGGACACCTCCCCCTCCCTCCAGGGTGTGCAGGGCAGGTACCTGATGAGGCTTACCTGCTGCTCCCTCCCCGCCTGCCTACCTTGTCCAGGAGCTTGTCCATCTCCTCCTTCCGAGCCAGCTCTGATTCCTCTAGTACCCGACGCTGCGCAGTCTCCTTTTTCAAGAACTCGATCTCCCTGGGGATAGGCAGGGCACAGAGTCGTTAAGGGTGTGTGGTCTCGGCCCTGTCCTCAGCTCCACCTGGGCAGTTCGGCCCCTCTCCCTGTGCTTGGGTTGGGAGGGCTCTGTGCTGGCTCTGGTGCAGTCATTCCGGGCCTGGACACCCCCACCCCAGGGCATCCAACTTCAGGGTTCCTTGCCTCCCTACTCAGCTGGGGATGGGGAGGCACTGTTACAAAAGGCCTCTCCATTTTCCATGGGCCGGAGGCCCGGGACCCCACCCCACCCCCACCCCGGCCACATACTTCTGCTGGTAGTCCTTGATGAGGCGCTTGGCTTTGCTGTACTTGCGCTCCAGGGCCTGGTACTGGGCCTGGGTCTCCCGCAGATGCTCGTCCACAGCCTGGCATAGGCTCTGGGCCTCGCCCCAGTAGCCCTCCAACTTCTCCATGCGCTCCTTGTTCTCCTCCACACTCTGCTCCAGCTGGGCCTTCTCCACCCGCCACCGCCCCTTCTCCTGCTCTAGGCTCTGCAGCTGGGAGAGGAAGGAGTGGCCCTGGGTTGGTGGGGGCCAGAGAGACAAGGGGCACCCTTGTCCTGGCACCAGGGCCAGAGTCCAGGGGACTTCTGCAGATAGGGGGCCTGCTGCACTCCAACTACTGACACCCGTAGGTTGAGCCTGAGGACTGAGGCCCAGAGAGGGAAGGGGTGGGGACCCCAGCCTCAGAACTCCCAGCCCAGGTCCCTGACACTGCACCTCATTTCCAGGGAGGCCGGAGGCCCGTGTTAGTCACGACTGGCTCCATGATTTGGGGCAAGACAACTTCTGTCTTAATTCTCAATCCTTCCATCAGTAAAATGGGAGTAACAGCTGCCTTGCCAAGCTTCCAAGGGCTACAATGAGATGGTAGATGTGGAAGAACAAGGCAGGAGAGGGTCACCGTTGCTCTCTGTCCCCTCTCTGCACCTAGTCCCTGCTCCTATTGCTTTCTGAACAATCCTGACTCCTCTCTCAGCTCCCAGACCATCCCAGTGTAGATCTCCATGCCCAACAGATCACTCCTGAATCCTCTGTTTTCTCTATAGTCACTGTGCTGGGATGTGGTCCCACCTCCTCTACCACCTCTGTGCACTTGGAGCCCCAGATTCTGAGCTCCAGCCCAACCTCAATCCCAGCCTTGTCTCCCAGCTCATCATGGGCACCATGCCCAAACCAGACCCCTCACCCTCACAAACCTATGCTTTCTTTCCCAACTCACTCATCTCTTAAAAGGCACCACCAAATCATAGCCACCCTTGTACTCAGCCTCAAGCCCCTGCCTGCCCCTCCAGCCTTGTCTGCTGGAAATGCCTTTTGCTCTCTATGCCCCTGCAGGTCCTAAGACTTTCCATGTTCCCTCTTGCCACAGGGCCTTTGCAAGTGCTGTTCCTGCTGCCTGGAATGCCCCCCATCTGCTTGCCCCCTTGCCTAGTTATTCCCACAAGCTCATCCTTCAGCTCTGCTCCGTGTCTCACTTTCCAGGGAAGCATCCTGTGAACCACCACACCCTCCACAACAGCACAGCTCTACCCTCACCCCCAGCTGGATCAGGTTCCTCTGCTTTAGTTGCTCAGTCACCCTGTGCTCTCCTGCAGAGCCCCATCTCCGTTTGCAATGATACAGTACTGGTGTACACAGACCATATGCTGCACGAGGACAGGGACTAAGTCTTCTTTGGCCCATCACAGTGTCTGGAACAGTGTCAGGACCCAGAAGGTGCCCAACAGATGCTTATAAAGTGAATACATGACCAAACCTGTGACTCGCCCTTCCCTCCATGCTGTGTGCACACTCAGGAATGTGGCCTGTTAATCTGACTTCAGAAATGCAGCTCTAACCTGTGATGGCTAGTCTGATGTGTCTACTTGGCTAGGCCATAGTATTCAATTACTTCATCAAATACTAATTTAGGTCTTGTTGTGAAAATATTTTGTAGATGTAGTTAACATCTAAAGTTAGTTGACTTTAAGCAAAAGGTATTACCCTAAAAAATGAGGGCAGGCTTCATCCAATCAGTTGAAGGCCTTAAGAACAAAAACTGATGTTTCCCAGAGCAGAAATTCTGCCTCCAGTCTGCAGCATGAGAACCTGCCTGAGTTTCCAGCCTGCCAGCCTGCCCTACAGATTTCGGACTCCAAACTGCAATATCGAGAGAAACTAAGATGGCGGCTAGGTGAAACAGAGCAAAAAGACAGCTCCGTGAAAAACACTAGATAAAAACCAGAAAGTGACCCAGAATACCGGTTACAGCGATGTGCCAGCTGGTTGAGGTCTCCTAGTACCATAGGGGCTGTATACTTGGTGAAACCGGGAGTCGGCATTCTGAAATGAGTGAGTAACTGGCTGGAAGACCCGCAGCCATGCGGCGGTGTGGGGAAACCAGGGCTTGGCGTTTGGAGACCAACTGGCTCTTTAAAAAAAAAAAAGGGAAAAACCCAGGAGCAGCTACAGTTGTGATAATGGGAATCACACAGTAAAACACAGCAAGAGGGGGCTGGGCCATACTCTCAGTGTCTGGCCTGGAAGATATCCCGCAGCAGGTACCCTCGGGGCCAGGGGAACGGAGGGGAGAGCTGGAAGCAGAAAGAAACCCCACAGCTAGCAGCTGGCTCCCCGGAGGGCTGGATACACTCCTGCCTGGGGCTGTGCCCACAGCCCAGAGCCCCACCAGCTGTCCCGGAGCTGGAAAGGAGGAACTGTGCGAGGGGGGGGTAGGGGTTGAGACGCCCTGTTTGGCCATCTTTGCATCAGGCTGAGAACGCCCCTGTACGGCCCGGTGGCCCAGGGCTTCCCTTGAGGGATGGCACACACTAGTGACGTAGCATGGCATTCCCTCGGCAGAGGGCCTGGAGGATCGTGGCTGGGAGGGGGGACCCGCTTGGAGAACCCAGGGACACTACGCCAAGTCCAGTGGTTTGTGGGACAGCAAGAGAGAGGGTCTGGGGCTGAAATGAAATGAAGGCTTAGACTCTTGCGGTGACCTTGAATCTCCGGGAACCTGGGGGATTTGAATATTAAAGCTGCCCTTCCTCCCCGGCCACCCGTACACACGCCCCACATTCAGGGCGGATGGCTCCAGCAACACACCCAAACTGAGTTCTCCAACTGAACCCCACAAGAATCATTTCCCCCCACACCGTGGGGACACGGTGAACTGACTTGAGGGGTATAGGTGACTCACAGACGCCATCTGCTGGTTAGTTAGAGAAAGGGTAAGCCACCAAACTGTTTCTGAGAAATTAGATCGGTATCTTTTTTTTTTACAACTTGAAAGAACCCTATCAAGCAAAGCAAATGCCAAGAGGCCAAAAACAACAGAAAATCTTAATGCATATGATAAAACCAGACAATATGGAGACTCCAATTCCAAACTCCCAAATCAAAATATCAGAAGAGACACAGTACTTGGCAAAATTAATCAAAGAACTATAATCGAGGAATGAAAACATGGTAAAGGATTTAAAGGACATCAAGAAGACCATGGCCCAGGATATAAGTGACTTAAAGAAGACCTTAGAAGAGCATAAAGAAGACATTGCAAGAGTAAATAAAAAAATACAAGATCTCATGGAAATAAAAGAAACTATTGGTCAAATTAAAAAGACTCTGGATACTCACAATACAAGATTAGAGGAAGCTGAACAACATCTCAGTGTCCTAGAAGTCCACAGAACATAAAATGAAAGAACAAAAGAAAGAATGGAGAAAAAAATCGAAAAAATCCAAATGGATCTCAGGGATACAATAGATAAAATAAAAAGTCCAAACTTAAGACTCATTGGTGTCCCAGAAGGGGAAGAGAAGGGTAAAGGTCTAGAAAGAGTATTCAAAGAAATTGTTGGGGAAAACTTCCCAAACCTTCTACACAATATAAATACACAAAGCATAAATGCCCAGCGAACTCCAAATAGAATAAATCCAAGTAAACCCACTCCAACACATATTCTGATCAGACTCTCAAATACTGAAGAGAAGGAGCAAGTTCTGAAAGCAACAAGAGAAAAGCAATTCACTACATACAAAGGAAACAACATAAGACTAAGTTGTGACTACTCAGCGGCCACCATGGAGGCAAGAAGGCAGTGGCATGACATATTTAAAATTCTGAGAGAGAAAAATTTCCAACTAAGAATACTTTATCCAGCAAAGCTCTCCTTCAAATTTGAGGGGGAGCTTAAATTTTTCACAGACAAACAAATGCTGAGAGAGTTTGCCAACAGAAGACCTAACCTATTTCAGAGACTAAAGAGAGCCCTACCAACAGAGAAACAAAGAAAGGAGAAAGACATATAGAGAATTTTAACAGACATATATAGTACCTTACATCCCAAATCACCAGGACACTCATTTTTCTCTAGTGACCACAGATCTTTCTCCAGAAGGGACCATAAACTGGGACATAAAACAAGCCCCAATAAATTAAAAAAAAAAATTTGAATATACTCAAAGCACATTCTCCAACCACAATGGAATACAAATAGAGGTCAATAATTTTTGAACTGTAACTCCACCATTTACTTCCTACATGATATAAAATACACAAACTCTAATGACAAATCAGTGGTTTTGAACTCAACGTAAAATATTAGACAACTATATAAAGGTGGGGGAATGGAGGAGTATAGGAATATAGTTTATGTGTCCTATTGGAATGAAGGTGGTATCAAAGAAAAACAAGATCGTTATGGATTTAAGAGGTTAATTTTAAGCTCCACAGTAAACACAAAGAAATTATCAGAGAGTATAACCATAGAGATGAAAAGTAGAGTATGGTTTAAGAGAAATGGGGGAAGGGGCAATGGGGAGTTAAGAAATCAGTGTAGGGTTGCTGTTTCAGGTGAAGGGAAATTTCTAGTAATGGATGGTGGGAAAGAGCATTAGAACATTCTAAATGTGATTAATCCCACTAATGGAAGGCTAGGGAGGGGGTGGAATGGGAAGATTTAGGCTGTACATGTTTCCACAATTGAAAAAGAAAAAAGACAGTCTAAATAGATGACAACTGAATGCCAAGGATGAACCTGGATGGGACTGGAGGATGGAGGACAGGAGGCTCAAAGGGACACAGTTGAGACATAAGGAAAAGGAAATATAGAATGTAAGCTTTGTATCATTGTTGAATCTCTTGTACCTCTTAGCCGCGCTTAATGAGATTGCATAAAAGAATGTTCTTATTCATGGGAAGTATATATGTGAATTATAGTGTTTGTTCAAGGATGTGTGCAGCTTGCTCTCATATGTTCAGAAGACAGAGCAATAGATGATGGATGACAGATAGGGAGGGAGGGAAAGAAATAACGATGTGACAGCATGTTAAAGTTGGTGGATTGGGCTATTGGGGGAGGGGGGTCAGGGTATGATGGAATTCTGTGTAGGGGGTTAGTATTGCTTTTGCAACTGTTCCTATATCTTTGAATTTATTTCAAAAAAAAACACACAAAAAACTGCAATATCAACTCTTGCCTGTTTCCAGCCTATTGGTCTGTCCTATAAATTCAGGACAACCCAGTCCCCACAATAGTGTGAGCTAATTCCCTAAAATCCATCCATCTATCCATCCATCCATCCATATATATATATATATCCTATTGATTGTTTCTCTGGAAAACACTGATTGATACACCCACCATTCCTTTCTATACCCTCTGCAAGCCTCTGCCAGGACACCGCCCAGGGCCTCTAACCAGCTTGTCTACCTCCAAGTCTTGCCCACCCTGTGGCTCCTCCACTTTGCAGGCAGTGACCTTCTGAAAATCCCCCTGTGGCCATACAGCCCACTCCTGTCCACAGGACAAAGGCCAGAGTCCTTAGGGGAAGTCAGGACCCTTCAAGCCACAGCCCACCCTGGCAATCAGACCTGTCCCCCTTCTCTCCCACAGCCTGGCAGGCCTCCTCTCTACCCCAAATCCAGCCTCCACTCTTGAGCTCATTTCCCTGACAGGAATGCCCTTCCTTTTGCCTTGTCCTCTAAACCCTGCCCTCCTCCAAGACTCAGCTTCCCTCTCCTCTGTATACATGTGTGTTGCATGTGTACCCATGTGTGTGTCTGCATGGCCCCTGTGTACCCCTCTGCCTGGAAGCCCCACAGGTGCTGGGACTCCTAATGTACCAGTTTTTTTTACTATGAAACCTGTGTATCTACATGTGTGAGCATGTTGGCACTCAACATGCCTGTCTGGGGATCTGTGCCTGGCAGGTGTGTGTTTGTGGGTGCCACTGTCTGATGGTGTCAACATCAGCAGCTCTGTGTTGTGTTGCTTGCCCAGGTGAGAGAATGTGATGTCCAGTGACACTCTGCAAGACCAGGTGGCCTAATGATGGCCATGCCTGTGTCTTGCAGCCAAGTTTGGAGTGGATCTGTGCATCCAAGCTGATGCCCCTGCCTGTAATGTCACGTGAAGCACGTGTCAGTGTCTCTGTGATTACGTCTGTGTAGAGAGGGTGTCTTCCAGGAGTCTGTACAAGCTGCGTGCCTGGGGTCCATGCTAGCATGTGCCAATGTGTGTATCCCCAAGTAGTCTGTTTATTTCTGGGCCTGTATGGAGAGGACATCTGTAGGACAGTACGGACATGGAGACATCTGGAGTGTGTCTTAACATGCTTCATTGTAATAGCTAATATTGGCCAACTTTTTATTATGTTCCAGACACTGTGCTAAGCACTTTGCATGATGTGTCTCATTTAACCTTCACAATGACCTTGTGGAGTCAGTACTATTATTTCCCCATTTTACAGATGAAGCAACTGAGACACAGAGCAGCCAGCAAGTGGTGGAGCAGATGGGTCCAGTTTGCTTCAGAGTAGCCTGTCCTTTATGTGCCTGTAGGTGGTATACAAGTGTCAGCATGCACGTGTGTGTGTGTGGGGGGGTGGGTGGGATCCTCCCAGCCCTCAGACCTGTATCTCACATGCACGCCTGTGCCCTCACCTTTCTTTTCAGCTGCTGGATCTCCGCCTCGGTGACAGCGTGCTTGATCTGGAGCTGTGGGAACAGGAGGGCAGGCGTTCAGTTTTGGCTGGGGCTGGGATGCTGTGGGACAGAAGCCTGGCCTGCCCTCGCCCCCCACCACCCCAGGGATATGCCCCTCCCACCTCCTTGAACTTGTGCACCAGCTTCTCAGGCTCCATGTCCACAGGGGACAGTGCGTCCTCATTCTCCGCCAGCTCGAACACCTCAATGGCCATCTCGCCACCCGGGAACGTGGGGCTCAGCTCCTCATCCTCATCAGTGGCATACTCTCCCGTCTGTGAAGGGAGACAGGGGGCAACAGCCCCCAGCCAGCCCAGCTGCCTCCAGCCCTGATGACCAGGCCTAGGCCAACAGCTGTCTGCCCGTCAGACTGGGAGCCACCGGAGGATGTGGGTTAAGCCTCCCCCAATGGACAGGGCCCTCCACAAGATGCATGATTTGAATCTTCCCAGCAGCCCCCGGGAATACCCTGAAGGCAAGTAGTTTCCCTCATGAGGCTGGGACGCCTGAGGAAACAGCTCGTGCCTTCCCTCACACTGGGGGTCCCCTGAGGTCTGAAGCTGTCTCCCTCCTCAGATTAGGTCCCCTGAGGTCAGGTGCTGGGCTTTCCCCTCAGTGGGGGCTCTTTGAGAGAACTGCATTTTCCTTGTAGGACCAGGAAGTCTCTCTGAAGACAAAGGATATGGCTCCTCCATCACACTCAGGGTTCTCTGAGGGAAGTGTCTACATCTCAACCTCAGCACAGGCTTCCTCATGCTGCCTGGGGAAGGGTCAGAAGCAGAGGAGAGCGGCGATGCCTCATCCAGCCACCAGGGGGCCCTACCTCCTCGTCATCCTCCCCGTACTGGGCGTATCTCTGCTCCATCATCTCCCGCTGCCATCGCTCCTGTTCCAGGGTCTGTTGGATGAGCTGGGCCACCTCGCTCTGCTCTCCCGGCCGCTCCCGGCCAATCATAAACCTGCAGGGGCACCGGCATCATCTCCCTGCCTCCCATCCTCTGCTGGATAAGGCTACCATTCTTCCCTCTGGTGTTCTCCTTTCCAGACCCAGGCCTCCCAGGGGAGTCCAGAGGCTGCAGAGTGTTAATAATGAATGGGGGAGCTGGGGGCCCTTACTGGGTTTCCTTCCCAGGGGAGGCAAGAAGGCCCAGGAGCCCTCCTGGCCGATTTTGGGAAAAGGAGCTGTCTGCCAAATTTTGGGTTGGGCTGCTGGGGACACAGGCTCAGGAGCTGCCTGTGTAGGGAACTGTCCCCACAATGTGCCAGAGAAAACGAGGCAGGGGCCAGGGAGGTGACGATCCCAGCAGGGCCGGGCGGTGGCGTTGTGTCTTGGGTGCAGGCCAAGCCTCTGAGCTGCAGGAAGGGGCGGGATGATGGCGAATGGAGATTAGGATGGAGAGGAAGTAGTGGAACTTCCAGGCACCAGCCCCTCCTCCCCGTGGCCACCCACATCCTGTTTCTCTCCACCACCCTTTCCTGGGGGCACTGCCCCTCTTAGAGGGGGCCCTGAGTGATCCCTAAAGTTATGCCAGAGATGGAAGGGACACAGGGAAGTTCTAATGCAACCTCCTCAATTTGCAGGCCCAGAGAGGAGGAAGTCTCCCAGGACTGCACAGAGCTGGTGAGGCGGAAAGGATGGAGTCCCGGGTGAGGGCCCCACAGTTCAGATGGCATTATCTCTGCCCATCTCAGCTCTTCACTGAGAAAGTTGGGCATAGGAAGGGAGAAAGAAAAAGTTTGTGTTTTACAGAATAGCCCAGGAGGACTGTGGAGGGGACAGGAGACACTGGGCCTTGAGGCCAGAAGGCTGGTGGCCAGCCGTGGGTGGGGAGGATGGGACAGGAAGGCAGGCGCAGGCCAAGGGACAACGGCGACAGCAACTCCTTCAGGCAGGGGGTGCAGGGAATGTCCTGTGTATGAGCTAGACCCCCCAGAACCCTGCCTGGATGCGAGAGTTGGGCAGAGTGGCCAGATGGGGCCTGAGCCTCCCACCTGCTCCCACCCTCCACCCGCCCCTGCCCCCTGGGCCCTCACCGCACTCGGCCCTTGGTGTTCCGGAGCACGGAGGCTGCAAAGCTCTGGGTCACGCCCACCAGACTCGTCCCATCCACCTCCACCAGGAGGTCATTCACCTGGATCCTAGTGGAGGCGATGTCAGTTAGGGGGGCTGCGAGGGGCACCGTGGAGCTGGGGCAGAGGGGACCACCCTCCCATCAGTCCCCCAGGGACTTGGTTCTCTGTCCACCTGCACAAAATGCCCGAGGAGGGAGGATGAGGTGTCAGCAGGCCCACCTGGGAGGGCAGGGGGACCCGGCAAGGGAAGTGGACACAGGAGTCCAGGATTGGTGACAGGCACACCTCCTGTCCCCTCCTCCATCCCAGCCGACAGAGTGACGTGACAGCCCCACAGCTGGCTCTGCCCAGGGCCCCCTTGCCAGCATGCTGTGAGCCCTCCTGCACACCCTTTTCAGCACAGACCTGAGTCCACAGCCAGCCTCCCAGATGCCTGAGGCTCATGTAACACTCTTGCATTCACACGGTCCCCTAGGGTCACCTCACCCTGACATGGTGAGCACACCCCAGTGCTCTCCAGCTGTGGTACCTGGAGCCCTCCTTCTCCACACAAGAAGGGGGAGGTGGGGTGGCCCAGCCCCGGCCATCTTCTCCCTCTACTCCCACCTCCCCCGGAGCTGCAGGCCTTCTCTCGGGGCTCCCACGAGGCAATGGAGTAAGTGGCCTCTTGTAAATAGCTCACTCACACTCCCCACACTCCTGTGTGTCTGGAGATGAGTTGTGGACATGCTCTCATGTGCACAAAGTCCCATATGCACACACACTCCCCAAACCACAAGCAAGCAACAATGGGAAAGGCTCTGGGAAGTTCAAAGTGGGGTCTTTGTGTGGGATAAGTGATGAGCAGGGACTGTCACCCTTCCCTTTCCTGCCACCCCCCCATCCCTCCTAGGCTACAGCAGACAGAAGTCCCCAAATGAGGCAATGCTGCTTCTCACAACACACCTCCAAAGCTGTCCAGCCCTCCACAGCTCACCTCTGCCACGTGGACAGTGTTTGGATTTGGCTGAATGGTACCTCCAACTCATGACAACCCTGGGGGATACCCAAAAACCTGGCCCCTCTCTCCCCATCCAACCACCCCCACCCCACCCCACTCACACAATCAGAGCAGAGCCACCAAAAGAGGTCCCTGGGCTGGCCCAGGATCCCAGCAGGGCCCCAGAAATTTCTGACCCACAGAACTCACCCCCTCCAGCCACAGATGCTAAACACAGGCACATAAGCGCACGTGCAGAGCAGCCCCCCCCAGCACACCCCTCCTATTTTTCCAGCCCCCTTGTACACCTGGACACCCCGCCACCACCACCACCACCACTCTCTCTGCTCCAGCCATGCCTGCCAGCTTCCAGCTCCACTGCCAGGAACCTCTTCTACACCACACTCACTCATGTCCACACCCTCAGTCTGACTCACTCCTGTGCATCCTTCAGAGCTCAACTTAGACATCACTTCCTCCAGGAAGCCTTCTCTAACACCCAGAGAAGTCAAGTCCTCCTGTGTTATGTCCTCACAGTACCCCGTGCTTTCCTCCACATCACTATTTTCAGTCCACTTGTCTAGGTCTGTCTACCACATGACACTGCAAGCTTCCTGGGGGCAAGGCCCTTGCCACTGACTCCCCAGGGCCTGGCACCAGCCGACGACAGTCAGGGAATCAACAATACTTGTTAAAAGAAAAAGAGGATGCTCAAATGTATTCCATCAGGCCTACTCAGTGCTGCTGCTCAGCCAGCACACCCTGAACTGGGACATGCTACACTCATGTTCACCACCCACCCTCACTCTCACCACCCACCCTCCTCCAGAGTGGAAGTGCCATGAGGGCAGGACCTTCTGCTTTGTTCGCTGCTGTGTCCCCTGGGCCTAAACACACCTGGCACGGTAGTGCCCAATGGGTATCTCACCTACCACAGAGCACACAAGTCTCCCAGGAGTGGGCCCGTCCCCAGGCTCAGTGGCCCACCCCACTGGTGTGGGGCAAGGGGAGGTAGTACCTGCCATCCCGGTGGGCTGCGCCACCCTCAGTCACGGTCTTGACAAAGATGCCCAGCTTCTCCAGGCCCATGTCCGCCCCGGCCCCCATGCCGATGATGCTGATGCCCAGGCCCTCGGAGTCTGTGGAGCAGAGAGGTGTCAGGTGCCAGGCCAGGGTGAGGCTGGGTTGTTCCCGACCAGGGCTGGCAGGGCATGGAGTGAGGACACCTCCATCCCAAGCCCCTCACGCCAGGGCACAGCCCCTTCAGGAAGCCCCCAAGCTCAGGGAATGTCCCACAACAGGGGATGGGACATGGTTCTGTCCATCCCCTCTTTGCTCTCGTGCCACTCCCTGCCCTTTGTTTCCCCCACCCCCAAAGAGCTGACAGGCAGCAGGGTCTGTTGAGGTGGCACAGGGAGCAGCTGTGGGCATGCAGGTGAGGCTGAGGGGCTGGGGTGGTGGGCTGTGTGGCATGATGAGGAGGGGCGGGGTGGCAGGGAGGGGAGTGGCTTGGTCCAAAGCCTTCTGCTGTTCTTTCTCCCTCAGCTACCTCATCCAGAGGCACAGCTTCAATGACCAAAGACCCCTGAATTCCTCCCCCCGGGTTCTACTCTCCCATCCACACCTGCCCCGCTGCCGGCTATTTCCTGGGCCTCTGACGTTCAGACTCTTGTTCCTCCCCCGCAGCTGGACTCGGTCACTCCCTGACTGGCTGCCAGGCCTGGGAGTCACCCGGCCTCCTCCCTCCCTCACGGCCCCAGCCCCAGAGCCCAAGAGCCACCAGGCCTTCCCTCCAAGTGTCTCTCAGGGGCCCCCACTTCCCACACTGCTGTCATCACAGTGGTCTCTCCATCCACCGTGCCCCCACCCCCCACCCCCCACGTCACAGCCCAAGTGGTCTTTCTAGAACACCTTCCCCCGCCCCTCAAAGGCTCCCGATCAGTCTTAGAAACAAGGCGTTCCTCACAGGGTTGCATGCCCTTTTCTCCTCACGGTCAAGGTCCAGACAACCCCACAACCTATCCTTCCTTGGGACCACTCCAAAGGCAGCTCCTTCTCACAGGCCTCTCTCTCCTTCATCCCACACAACCCTTAATTCCTCCTCTTCAGATATCAGTTCACAACCCCCAGCCTTGGGGAATCTCCCCTCAGGTCTCCTGCTAAAGCCACCACCTGCCCTTCCCAGCACCCACCAGAGTGTAGAGGGTATAGTTCCATGTCACTACCTCCTCCTCAGCCTTCCTGAGGGCAGCTGCCATGGCTGCAGTTTGCCCATCATTGTATCCCCAGCACATAGTCTGGGACCTGGCACCTGAGTGATTAAGCAAATAATGCTCCATGACAGTGCTGGCGGCAGGTGTGAGCTTATGCCGGGTGGGAGACGAGGTATGGCTATGGGGTGCTGGCAGGGGAGGGACAGGAGGGCCGCCAAGGGGCCGTGGCAGGGGTAGAAGCCCCCAAGGGTACAGAGCAAAGGTGGTGCTGGGGAGGAGGTCCTGGGTCAACCCCACTGGGCTCACCCTTCTCCAGCTCCACAGGGAACAGCTCCAACCTCTCTACCCGCTTCTCCAGCTCGTACTCGGCGGAGGCAGCCATGGGATCCACATCTTCATTGCGTCGATCGTAGTCTTCATTGGAGTAGGTGCTGAACACCTGGGGGGAGGAATGGAAGAGGAAGCAGCTATTAGAGGGGCCTGAGGCCCGGAGGGCCAATGACAAGAGCACAAGGGCAGAACTGTGAGAACGGGCCAAGCCACCCCCCAGTGCCCTGTGCACTTCCCCCCACCCCACAGCCACTTGGAGCCAAGACAGGGTGAAGAGTAGCCCCATTAGATGCCTAAGGCCTAAGGAGGTATGCGGACCCTGTCTCTCCCCCCCACCCCAAGATCCCTGCCCAGGACACTGTCTCCTCCGGGAACAGGCCCCAGGATGCCCCCAGCTGGCAGCAGCACCCTGGTGTCCCAGCCTTTGTTTGGGCTTGCTCGGTGTCATCACTACCACCACCATCCCAGAGGCTCCACCCCACCCACAGGGGCTCACAGGATTAGATCCCAGCTGGGGGGGCCCAGGTGGTCACTTAGCTCAGTGCCCTCAATTTCATGGCCACAGAGAAACTCAGCTCGGGCCTTTGGAGCCCACCTGTCAGCTTGCAGCAGTCGGTCTGCCCTCCCACACCTGGCCTGCTTGCCCCCACCCCCTAGAGGAACGGACCATCTATTTTGCAGAGTCCCAAAACCACCCAAGTAGTTGGGGGCAGGGCAGGATGAGACCACACCCAGCTTGGTTCCAGCAGGTGAATCACCAGCAATTTTGTCCCACCACACACGTGCTCCAGGCCCTGGGGATGGAAAACTGTTGTGGGACCCTGTGAGCCTGGACCCTGCAAACCAGCTCTGGCCTACTTTTTGCATCTGGGTCCCCTGACTCTCTGCTCCAGCCAATGGGGTCTTCTCATGCTTCCGTCTTTGTGGTCTCCTAGGTCAGCCAACTACCCCTCCCCAGACACACACACACCCGCCACCAGGACCTCCAAATCACACCCTCAGCCTGCTCTGCGCTTTGCCCTCCAGACTTTCCTGTCAGTTAAATCCTGCTCACTTTTCAAATCCCGCCCCCTGCAGGAAGCTCAGGCCTCAGCAAAGGGGTCACAGGCCACCCCCACCTCCCTTCACAGGTTGCCCAGGGCCACATGCCTAGCCCATCAGAGCGCCCCAGGCCCAGTCCCACCTGCCCTGGTGGCAATCTGGATTTGGGCTCTCTGTCCTCAGCAGAAGCCTCCATCCCCTTCAAAAAGGCAACAATAAGGTCACCTTTGGAGCTCAAGACCCTGGACCCACTGTCCCAGGGTAGGGAGGAGGAAATCCCCAGCAAGTTCAAAGTGAGACACATTAGTGCCCCCCTCCCCCCTGGGCTCTCACACCGGTGAGCACCAGCCACCGGGGAGCCGGGAAGCACTGCTCCACATCATGTGCTATTTTTTACCAAAAAATCAGGGTAATGTCAAATATAGAAGGAAGCCCAGGGCCTAGGATGTAAAGAGCAAACTCTGTCTCTGAGGGGATCAGGCTGCTCAGAGAAACGGGGGGGGCGGTGGGTGGTTGGGGGTGGTCCTGCCTCCCTCTGTGATTTCCACTCCCTTCTTCAGTACCCCAAGAAAACCCTGACCAGGGGTTTCTCATCCCCTCCAGAATCTCATGCTTCCAGATTCGAGGAAGGGGAGAGGGGAGGTGAAAGGACACCTGAGGCCCCAGCCCAGGGGAAGGGGCTGGTCTGGCAGGGGGTGGCCACCCACTTTTAACCCTGCTGGGGTGCAGGGTGGTGAAGAGGGACAGAGGTTGAGCTCCTCTGGGGCAGGTGAGTGGAAATGTGGGCAGCTTCAGGATCCAGGAGCACTTATGGAAACCTCAAGCAAACAGATTGGGGGGATGGTGCTGGAGCCAGGGGACAAGCTGTGCAGGGTCCAGGCAAAGGAAAGTCCACGGGCCTAGGTATCCCATAGCGAGAAAGAGCTATTAAGGCAGAATGTGCCAGCCAGAGTGGAAGGTAGTAGAGGGGATGGGGAAGGCCTGGGGTTCTGAATTCTCCCCTCACCCTTAGCATGGTCTGAGGATCTCAGAGCACAGGTGCAGCTCACAAACCAATCACCAACAGTGGCAGTGGGGATGGGAGGAGGGGACAAACAGGGGCTCAAAAAGGGGCAGCTGCAGTCCCTCTTGCAGGGCATCCAGGGAATGTGGCATGAACATGCAGAGACTGCCTCGGCCAAGGCCATGGGAGTCTGTCCTAGTTAGCAGCCATGACCAAAGGTATGCCCGCTGACTGCTGCCAGGCACCCTGGGGGATTTCCCAGCCCTCACCCCCCCTACCCTGGAGAAGGCCTAGCCCCCTGAAGAGCCACCTAAAGTGCCCCCTCCCATGGAACAGGGGACCTTTGGTAGCAGGCCAGCACTGACCCCACGGACAGAGCCCCAGGGCTAGCTGCCCACCTCCCCACCAAGTCACATGGCCCCAGCTCAGCCAGCCCTCACAGACCAGCTTCCCTCTTTCACTTCTGCAAAGTTGGAGTGGGGGCTCCAGGCAGGAGAGAAGGGTTGCAACCCTGCGCATCTTCGTTTTGGGAAGTTCCTGGCTCCCGCTCCCTCCCTCCCTCCTCTGTTCTGCCGCCCGCACCGTATCGCGATTCTGATCCTGTGGAGGGGGCAAAGCAGGGAGTGTGAGGGAGGGCTCCCCAGAGGACAAGGGCGCGCGCAGGCGCACACGCACAGCTTCCCACCTCTCGAACCTTAGCTTCTGGTCGCCCCAGGCTTTGGAGGAAGGCATGGCTGGGAGAGGGAGGGAAGGCAGGTGTCCCCGGACCCGCAAGGCGTGTGCGACCGGAGCGCTGGGCGGGCCTGCAGGGGAGGAACCTGACGGCAGGTCGGGGCATGCAACCCCCGCCCCAGGCCTGAAAACCGTCCCTCCTTGACAAACAGCTGGTACGCCCCCCTCAGGGTGGTAACTTCTGGGAAGGGGGCTGGGTGGCAGCGGCTGACTCAGCCTGCCAAACCCGGCTGGCGGGGCGGGGGCTGGCGGGGCGGGGGCGACGGCGCGCACGTGGCAGGGGCGGCGCGGGGGAAGGGAGTGGGGGCTCACTCACTTGGATGGGCGCCGTGCTGAAATGAATCTTGCGGCTTGGGGCCGGGTCCTCTTCCTCTGAGAGTCCCGGGATCTCCACGCACCCCGACTCGGGCTCGTAGAGGGGCTCTCCATCCTCCTCATCTTCTTCGTCCTCCTCCTCCAGGGCACTGCCCCCAGAGTCCTCCCCGAGCCCACTGTAGGCGCTCACGTCCACCAAGTCCGCCTCCGAGAAGTCCTCCTTCTTGGACTCATCCACCTCCTCGGGGCCCACGTCGGGGGCCCGGTCATTGCCCACCCCCTTCTCTGGCGCCGCCGCCGCCTCCTCCTCGGAGGCCGCTTGGGGCTTTTTCTCCTCGGGCGCAGGGCTGGATGTGGTTGCCACGGTGCTGCCATTCTCCAGGGCCGCGTGGACCGTCACCTCCGCCTGGATCACTTCCCCGGGCGCCGCCTCGGTCTCCGACTCCCCGCTCTCCTCCACCTCCACAGGCTTAATCTTGCGCACCTCCCGGGGCTTGGGGGGCGGCCGGGCGGGGGCCACTCGGTGCTGCGGGGGCTGCTGCCCTCCGGGGCCGCGTTCCTTCTCGGCCTGGGCATCCCCCGAGGGGGCGGGCGGAGGAGGCGGTGGCTGGAACACCCGGGACCGCTTACTGACCAGCTTCGAGTTGACCTGAGGGAGGCCGGCGGCCGCGGCCCTAGGGGGCCCAGGCCCACGGTGGAGGCCGGTCCTCAAGTCGGCCTTCTCGAAGACGGCGCTGAGCTGGCTGACCGTCGGCGACACGGCGTCGGCGTCCAGCTTGTCCAGCGCCTCGGTGCTGCCGTTGAAGCGCACCACGACGTCCAGCTTCCGGTCCTGCAGGCCGGCGCGCTCCTGCCTCAGCAGCCGCCGCGCCGCGGCCTCCTTGTCGCCGCCCGTGGCCGCCGGGACGCTCCGTTCGAACAGCTTCCGCGTCTCCTGCAGCCGGGATGGCGGGTGCGGCGGCGGCGCCGGCTGTGCCGAGGGCGCGGGCTTGGAGTCGAAGCGGCTCACTCGCTCCGACACGCTGGTGCCCAGCTTGAGCAGGGCGCTGTGGTCCACGTTCTCGTTTAGGCTGCTGGCCCGCGGCAGCGACAGGCGCACGCCGCGCTCGGACGCCCGCGGGGCCTCCGCTGGGCCCGCGCCGCCGCCCGCCTCGCCCGGCGGCCCCGCCGTTGTGCCCATCTGCAGGAACATACTTTTGATGCGGTGGACGTTGGAGCCATATTTCTTGTGGTGGGCCGCCTTGGGAGCCTCGTCGGGCCCGGGCGCGTCCGGAGGCTTCAGTGCCTGGATGCCCGCCTCGTAGGCGCTGCGGTGCGGGGAGGCGCTCCGGAGGGGACCCCCGGGCCCCCGCGGCTCCGTCTTCATCATGGTGGGGGGAGCCGGATTCGCATGCCCCTGCTCCCCGCTCCCCACCTCCAACAGGCTGCTGGCCAAGTCGGGACCACCGTCCCCCTCCTCCCCAAAAAGAAACCCCAAGAGGCCTTTTTCAGGCTCCCCGTACAACCGAGCTGCCAAAAACAGTTAGCCTTGCTTAAAAAAAAAAAGAAAAAAGAAAAAAAACCTCCGCGCGCCCTGTGTGGGTCGCCTCCCCCAGTCAAGCTGCCGAGACAGTCAGACCCTCTTAAAAAGCCCAAGCGGCCTGGTACGCTCGCCCCCACCCAAAACAGACAAGCAGCGGCCGGGGCCGGTGGGACCGCGCGCCCTGCCCGCGAAGCAGCGGCTGCGGTGCCGGCTCACATCGTCCGAGGCGGTGTCAGCGGGGCTGGCAGCACGGTCGGCCCCCACCCCGTCCGGGGATCTCCGCTCCCGGGGCACCGGACACTCCGGCGCCCATGGCTGCTCCGCCGGCCCGGGCCGCTCCGCCGCCGCGCCTCCCTCCCTCCCTCCCTCCCCCCCCGCGCCCCTAGCCTCGGTCTTTCTCTCGCTCTGCCCGAGCGGCGGCTGCCGGAGACCGAGCGGCTGCCCTTCTTGCCGCCGCCGCTGGGGGACTGGCACCTCTGGGTCCTAAAGGGATCGGATTTCCGGGACCGAAGTCTGTGAGCCCTCCCCTTCCCCTCCGGCCGAAGGAATCCCCTCCCCTGCCCGTCCCTCGCCGAGAGCCTTCCGCTGCCCCCAGACCCCGGCCAATCCTCTTCCACCCTTCCGTCCCAAACTGTAGCTGAGGGTGATGACAGCCCACAAAACCCCTATTAATTATTGGGGGGGGGGAAGCGAGCAAGCCACAGCGTCTCAGTGCCACCTCTCTCCACCCCAAAATGTGAACTAGGGGATCGACAGGGAGGGGCAAAGGATCATTTCCTTCCAGGTCCTTAGAGCTCCCTAGTGATTCAACGCCATAAGCATCAGACTCACTGGATGTTTGGGGGGAGGCTGTTTGACAGATTTCCGGGCCCTCCCCCAAACTTTGTGACTCAGAATATCAGAGGGTGGGCCCGGGAATCCGCATTTTCACAATTTCCCCAAGGGACTCTTGCACCATCTAAGATGTGAAACCTTGGCCCAAAGTTGCTGGCTTTGGGATGGCAGTGGAGGATCCCAGTGGAGGGGAAATGGAGAAAGGAGGAGGCCTCCATTATCTGAAGGGCAGGGAGTCACCCGAGCTGCCCTTTGCCCTTTGGAAGTCTGAAGAGCGGGTACCTGTCGCCTGCCTGCTCCATACTCCAGGCTGGACTAGAAGGGGCAGAATTCGTGTCTGCATGCTCCTACTGGGCACTCTTGCCCCTCAAATAGGAAGAGGGGGTTGGGAGGAACAAGTCTAGAGGCCGGGATTTCCCCAATAAGAAGTGTATTTGGGGTCTCTGATTCCCCTGGGGGGGGGTGTTTCCGGGCCAGTGGGGGGCTGGGGGTGTAGCAGTGACCTACACATCCGCTATCCTGGCAACTCAGAAAGCTGTTTTGATGTCCCCCCCAATGCACCACCTACACAACTGGGGGCCTGGGGTTGCCCTCTACCCGTCCCCATCTGCCCTAGCCCTGGGGGTGATGGTCTACCCTCTAGACTATGTCCGACACGAACAGAGCCGCTTTGCTCCACAGATCCCAGATAATGATGAACAGAGTGGACCCTAGGACCCAGAGAACAGCCCAGGCACAAAGCCTCCCCCCTCTCCCAGCTGCTTCCTG
>PVKY010003950.1:0-20303 GCA_004027775.1 Bradypus variegatus
CAGAACAGCTTGGTTCCTTCCTAACTGTTCCTCTGTGAATCTGCTCCATCCACCTGTCTCTCTCTGTCAAGCATCTTCTTCCCTGTGGCTCCCCTCTCCCCCAGGACATTGGCTGGCAGGTGTGTGGCTTCAGCCTGCCCTGTCACTGATCTGCTGGTGACATGGAGAACCACATGGCTGGAAGAGGCCTGGAGGTGGGAATCAAGGCCTTTGAACACAGAAGCTCCTGGGGACCGTGGAGGAGGTAGTTTCAGCTGTGTGATGCGGGTGAAATCCCAACAGCATGGTGGGAGTGGGAGTCATGGGCGAACGAAAGTCCTGGGTGCAGTGGGTTCTTTCAGGAACCTCAGCAGTGGGCGCAGAATGGTAGCTCTGGAGCCGCAGAACTGAGGGAAAGATTTAAGGACTGGGAGGACTGGATGTGGTCATGAGAGAAGGTGGCAGAGAGAGGGTGAGACTGACTTTCTTTGTCCATGGAGAAACAGAGAAGAGGGTGGATCACTGAAGGGCAAGGTCAGGAAATGCCAGGGGGTTCAAAGGCCCACGGGGAGGCATGAGCCTGGTCCAGAGGAGAGGCTGGAGAGATTGAGGAGCAGATCCTGCTCCCCTCCACCGGGCTTGCTTTCCTCCTTTCTCTCTCCTTTTCATCATGTATTGGGTACTACAATATGCCAGGCACTATACTAGGGGTCACATGCAAACAAAACCTAAAAAAACCTTGGGTTCTGACCTTATGGATCTTACAGTCTAGCAGGTTTAGGGAATCATGCCCTGTGTGACTTGTTTCTAAAGCTCGTGAGAGACAAACTTCGGCAGTCCTCACTGGCCTGCTCACACAACCCAGCTGCATGTCCAAGGCAAACCACCTTTCAAAGTTCATTCCCTTTGAGGAGGGCTTGTCACATGGCCTTGGGGATCACGGAGAAGAAGACCTGCTTTGCATATATCCGCACTGAGGTCTGCAAACCCTGTAGCCTCTCCAAGGCCTCTCAGTCCAGCACAAGCAAAGCGGGAGCAGCCAAAAGCCTGGACTACATATTTATCCACAGCATTATTTCAAGAGGGGCTGCAGACAAGCCCTTAGCCTCTGCCCACCAGGACCAGAGATTATTGAAGTCTTGGAGGTTGCCTTCTATCTCCCATACCTGCTCCCAGCCTGTTCTCCTGGGCCCGGGTTGCTGGCATCTACTTTATCAGGATTTTCAAGAGGGTCAGCTGCTTTATGTTACATGCCTGCTCCCTCCCCTGTTCCCTGCATATCTCTTCTGGTTTTAAATAGCTTATCTGAACAGCTGGACAACCACATGGGCTTATATGGCGTGGGGTACATGTTCCTCTGGCCCTGTCCCTGACACCTGCCAAAATAGCAGGCAACACCCCCCACTCCCCGCCACCACCCGCCTCCCCCTTGTGTCTCTTGCTGCACATTCCTCCCCCCACAGGGCTCGGCTCATGCAGCCCCAGCCTGCCTGCCTGCTTAAAGCCTCTCCATCCCCTGCCCTCACCCAGTCCCTGCCCAGGCTGAGCAGATTTCGGCAGCTTCTGTTCTGAGGTAAGTCTCGAACGTGTGGCCGTGGGGAAGGGGAGAGCCGAGAGTGAAGGAGGCGAGGCAAGGGTCCTGGTGCCTGGCCACCTTCCCCAGCCTGTTGGTGTCCACCCTGAGTGGATATCAGAATTGATAGAGGTCCATGTTTCCATCTAGAGGAGGCTATGGCATTTACATAGGAAACATGGGCCCCACGTTACAGAGGGTGATGCTGGGATTGGATTCCCAGGCTAGGGCAGTGGAGTGGGAAGAACCCTGAGTTAGGATTATATGACCTGGATCTGCAGGTCATATAATCTTGGGAAGCCATATTCCCTCCCTGGACCTCAGTGTCCTCATCTGTAGAATGGACTAGATAATTGCTAGACCTCTACCTGCTCCAAATATTATGAAGCTCTGACCAACAGGACTTCCCCCAAAGAAGGGCCACCTAAACCTTTTCAGACAGGTCCTTCTTGAGCCCCAGAGAGCAGAATGAGGCTTGGGGTCAAATCAGTCCTTGTGGTCAAATTGTCATCTCCATGAACTCAGGAAACATCCTGGAAAAAGACCAAATGTCCAGAGGGAAGCAAGGACAGTTGGAGTACATCTCCAAGCTGACACATGAACTTCATTTGACTTCCCTGACCCAGCTCTATTCCTTCCCCAGGGCTGAGGGACACTTGGAGGGGCTGGTGCAATAAAGACCCCTGCTGGTGGATCCCTTCATTGGGTGCAAGCCCAGCTTGTTGGAATTAAAGGGTTAACCATGATCCTAGTTCCCAGGTTCCTTGCAAGTGTGACTCTTGCCCCAACACATCCCATGGGAAGGGCCTTGCTCTGCACCTGGGAGTGGTAGAGAGAGAGATTCTCTTGATTTTTCAGCCCCTCCTGGACAGGTTGAGGAAATATATGGGGAGGGGGTTGCCTGGAGTGTAAGGAATTTCAAAGCACATTCCCCAGCCTAGTGCAGCTGGGAAGCCACCAGACCTCCCAAATTCCATCTCTCACCCATGTCTGACAGGGCAAGCCCTCGTACTGTCTGGGCGCAAGAAGAATCTGGGAGGATCAGGTTGCCTGCTGCCCTCTCCCTCCCCCTTCCCACTCTCCCTTCTCTGTCCCCCAGCTCTCCTCCTGGGCTAACAGCTGCAGGCTTAGGAAGATTCCAGCTGAATGCCGAGGGATGGGATGGGATGGGACGGGGCCTGGAAAACTCAGAGACTTTCTGAGGGATGGAACTTGAACACTTGTTCCCTAGATAGGTAAGTGAGGCCCAGAGAGGTTAAATGACTTAATAAGGCCACACAGTGAAAGCTCGGTTTCAAACCCAGATCTCTTGAGCCTAAGGTCAGTATTTTGTGCCCTCTATTGCTTTTGCTTTATGAGCACATACTGACCAGGAAAAGCGACCTGATCTCTTGGTTAGGAGTGAATTAGGCTAGAAAGTAGCCTGTGGAAGCAGGTGGAGGCTTGGTTGCAGGTGACCTTATGGATACAGGTGACCTAGGACACTCTTATACTTTGTGCTGCCGAGTTTCTGACTGTCACCCATTCTGGAGCCCCCAGCTCCAGCAGATTCCCTTTCCCCATCATTGGGTGCTGCCTGGCTGTGTCTTCTCAGCTGAATGCCACCCCTGACTCCTCCCTGGTCTGCATGCTATTTTAGGAGCTGGATGATGCTCCCAGGAATAAGAAGAGGGGTCCAAGCTGCTTTTTTCTCCCCAGAGACCCAGCCCCATGCCCAGTGGTTCTGAGCCTGGGGGAGGGCAGAGCAGGAGAGGAGAGAGGAAGCTGGAGACCACCGACCCCAGGCTGGCCACACGCCATCTCCCTGAGAAAACTCTCCCTCCTCCCTAGAGTGACAGACTGCTCCCCTGAGGTTCAGGGCAACTCTCATCTGCTCCCTAGCTTCCCACCCACCTTGGGGCGAGAGAGCTGTTCTCCTTGACCACTCTCATCCCAAGAACCCATTGGGGAACCCACTGGGGTTTGAGTCTCTCTTCAGCAGAATGAGGCCTCTACCCCCCATTTTTTTAATTCATTTTATTGAGATGTGTTCAGATACCATGCAGTCATACAAAACAAATTGCACATTCGATTGTTCACAGTACCACCACATAGCTGTACATTCATCACCTAAATCAATCCCTGACACCTTCATTAGTACCCACCCAAAAATAAGAATAATAATTAAAGTGAAAAAGGGCAATTAAAGTAAAAAGGAACACTGGGTGCCTTTGTCTGTTTGTTTTCTTCTCCTATATTTCTACTTGTCCATCCATAAACTAGACAAAGGGGAGTGTGGTCCTTATGGCTTTCCCAATCCCATTGTCACCCCTCATAAGCTACCTTTTTATACAATTGTCTTCAAGATTCATGGCTTCTGGATTGTAGTTTGATAGTTTCAGGTATCTACCACCAGCTACTCCAATTCATTAGAACCTAAAAAGGGTTGTCTATATTGTGCATGAGAGTGCCCACCAGAGTGACCTCTTGGCTCCTTTTGGAATTTCTCTGCCACTGAAGCTTATTTCATTTCCTTTCACATCCCCCTTTTGGTCAAGAAGATGTTCTCCATCCCATGATGCTGGGTCTACATTCCTCCCCGGGAGTCATATTCTCTACCCCCCATTTTGATCCCTTCCACATGTGACATTGTCTCTTTTCACCTGCCAGGGGCCAAAAATTGGCTCCATCTGCCCAGAGTGCCATGGAAACAGGGCTTCTCTCACCCTGTCCCCTGGCAAATGGAGCAGGGGAGGGGCTGGCACAGCTGCAGCTATGCATGTCCTGAATCCAGCAGGACAGGACAAAATCAGAGTAGGTTCAAAAGAGCCATTTCAAGATTATGCTGGTTGCTGGGTGTGAGGAGGTCTGCACACAGAGTGTAGCAGCCCCCCTCAGAACCTGCAGCCTCAAAGGGGCTGCCAGTGGGGACATCACCCTCCATCCCCCAGAGCACCGGCTCTCACTAGGTGGTCCACAGACAGGTGCCTGCAGGCTGGTCTCGGCCACTGCAGAGGGATGTGCCCATCAGGGAGAAGTGGAGAGGAAGTAAGCAGTGTTATCTGTTGTGTGGCCATCCTCACCCTGCAGCCTGGGTCAAGAGTAGGTGGCTGCAGCACTGGCTGGACCCGGAGTGGGGCAAAGGAGATGCCTCACTGAAGGGGTCACATCCATCATTCTGATCCTACTCCCTCTTCAGGCTGTGCCCACCCTCACATCACCTTGGCCCTTCTCTCCCAGCAACATCAAGACATGGCAGAGCTGCCATGCTGCACACCTCCAGGGGTCGCCATTCACATTTCAACCAAGTGAAAGGCATGCCTGGAGCTGTGCTCGATTATGGTCTAGGACAGTTGCGTAATAGCCCTTCTCTGTGCCTGGCACTTTACACCAGCTCAAATCTCAACATCCCTTCCGGAAGAGCAAGATATCTGTATTTCACACATGGGGGAACTGAGGTGAAGGGAGGTCAAGTGACCTTTCCAAGGTCACAGGCAAATGTGTGACAGAGTCAGCATTCCAGACGAGATTGGTCTTATGTCAGTGTTGCTCGTTCCATTTCTCCCTGTGGCTTTTCCCTTCAATTACACTTGCACTTGCACTGTAAGACCTGACATTTGCCTAATGCCTCCACTTTTCAAAAACCCATTTATGTCCATTTGCTCCTCATAAAGACCCCTGAGTACCAGGACTTGACTACTTATCTCCATACTACAGGGGATGAAGTGAGGTTCAGAGATGTTAAAAAGGCTTGTCCAAACACTCAGCAAGTTCATGGAAGAGGACGTGAGTCTAGATCGTCCATTCCTATTGCAGCGAGGAGAGTGTCTCAAAATGCATTGCCCAGGGAAACATCTTTTAATTGAATTTTTTTTGAGATAATTGTAGATTCACATGCTATTGTAAGAAATAAAACAGATCCCTTGTATACTTTGTCCAATTTCCACCAGTGGTGACATTTTTACAAAACTACAAGACAATGTCACAACTGACATAATCTATGATCTTGTTGCGATTTCCCCAGTTTTACATGTGCTCTGTTTGTCGTGTGATTAAGCTTTAGACAGTGTTACTCTGTATAGGTTCATGTATGCATCTCTGCAGTGAAGAAGCTGAACAGTTTCCAAACTGACAAGAGGGATCCCTCTTGTGCTTTTATTACCACAGCCCCATCCCTAATCCAAGACAACCACTAATCTGCTCTCCATTTCTATATTTTTGCCAATTCATGGATGTTACATAAAGGGAATCCTTTTGGGATTGGTCTTTTCTGCTCAGCATAATTTCCTGGAGAGTCACTGAAATCATTCTGTGTATCAACACTGTGTTCCTTTTTATTGCTGAGTAGTGTTCCGTGGTCTGCACATACCACTCACTCCTGGGAACTTTTTGCAGTAATGAACAGACCATGCGGGGTGGGGATGGGGACGGTTGGGCAGGCTTTGTTCCCTGGAAGGCTTCCAGGACTGGAAAAGTTGAGAAACATTAGAAATATTATCTTGGGAGTCACCATGTTTTGAACCCCATCACTGACAACCAGAAAGCCTGGCTGTTGCGGGATTAGGAAGCAAACGAACATTCGCTGTTCGGCCTCCGGGTGCTGCGGAGGTCGCGATCGCCTCTCGGCGGAGAAGGAAGCGACTCGCTGAAGGTCACGCAGCGGATCTGGGGCAGAGCAGATGCTCAGCCGGGCCTGTCTGCCCGCTCTGCACCGGGGCCAGGGCTCTTCTCAGAGAACCCAGGGGGACGGGCCTCCCTTCTCGCCCACATTGACAGCTCTCTCTTTCTGGAAGGAGCGCCGAGACCATGTCGGACACGGAGGACGCGGTGGAAGAGTACGAGGAGTGAGTACCAGGAGCATCCTGAAGCGGAGCCTCTCTTCCCTCCCCGCCCCGCGCGCGCGCGTCGGGGGCCCCCGGCTGGCCCCGCATCCTGGGTGGCAGTGGCGCCGCCTGTTTTCAGGACATTGAGGGGAGGCATAGCCCCTTCATTCCCACGCCTGGGCCTCCGGGCTGCTGATCCCAGGCGGAACACATGCTGGGGGACGTTAGGGGGTAAAGAGGCTGAGTCCCCGGGGTCGATAGGGGCCACCAGCGGAGGAGCTGAGAGCTTGAGTCCCCTGAGAACTGTGGTGCAGAGAGGTTCAGTGACTCTCCAGAGGCCACAGAGCTGTTTGTGCCCCCACGACACCCAACTGGAACTCTGTGGTCACCCATCTTGAAATCTCCTCTCTCCTGGCTGTGCCCTTCCCACAGCCCATTCCTGGAAAGAAGCAGTGCGTAGGGCCCTGTTGGCAAATCAAACAACTATCCTACTAGAGGGGGAGTCGCCAGGGAACAGAGGTTCAGGCATGGCCCTCAGGGAACTTTCCTATTGGGATGTTAGAACATAACATGTCCAAAAGAAGTAGCAAGCAGGGGCCCGACGCGAAGTGGGGGGGGTGCATAGTGCAGGAGCTCAGAGAGGAGAAAAGTTGGTGGGGGCTGAATTAGTCGGGGAAAGCAGTATGGAGAAGGCAGGTCTTAGCTGTCTAGGATTCAGATAGAGAGAGAAGAGAGAGAGAAGGGCTTTCTAGAAAGGGATACAGCCTAGGAAAGGGCTCAGAGGTGAGATAAGAATAAGTAAGTGGGCAGGGCTCTGCAAAGACCATGCTGGCTGAAGCAGAAGTTTGCTGGGGACAGTGGGAGTTAGCATGGAGGGGAGACGGGTGGGCAGGGTTAGCAGGTGCCCTTCCAGGGTGTGCAGAGCAGTGCAAAGTCCATCAGGTAATGAGGGAAATAAAAAATGGGGTAATCTTAGGGGAGAAGCCAGTGTGCGTGTGTGCATGTGCATGTATATTTTTGCATACGTATGTATGTGAGTGTGTGCAGGTGTGTTGCATGAGTGTGCATGTGTGTGTACACACCTGTGTGTATATGCTATTGACAGAGTCTTCTTTTCCTTTGCAGGGAGCAGGAAGGTAAGTGCACATGTGTGGACGCATTTGGATCGGGACAGTGTGGTTTGAAACTGACCCACCTCTTTTTCTCTCTTCTCTTGCTGCGTGGCCTCCGCTGAGCAGAAGAAGCTGTGGAAGGTATGTACCTTGGGCAGGCAGAGGGCCAGAAAGGAGGAATCTTTGGAAACAGTTTGTCTGTCTCTGCCTCTTACTCACAACCGGGAAAATATCCCTGTAGCTCCTAAATGGAAAGTGGTCGTAACCTTTGTCCCTCAGGACTGGAGGCAAAATGTTTAAACCTGTCTCCTGTCTGCTATTTTGTTCAAGCAGAATCATCACTTTTTCCAGTTAATTGATTTTGCTTTTTATCTAACTTTTTTTTTTTAAATCATGGAAAATGTTAAATGCATGTAAAAGTAGTGGGAATAGAATAATGAACCTCCATGGACCCGTCACCCAGCTTCAGTAATCATCAACTTATGGTCAGTCTTCCTTTGTCTGTGCTCCATCTCCCCACAGTGATTTTAGAGCTTTCAAAATAATTCCCAGATATCCTATAATCTCATACTTAAATATTTCAGGATTTATCTCTAAAAGATAAGCACTATTTAAAAAAACATAACTATGGTACCAGCATCACACCTAAAAGCATTCAACTCAATTTTTCAAATGAGTTTATAAATATATGAAAGTGCTTAGTTATCTGAAACATTTCAAATAGGCATGAAGAGTCTATTCCATTATTATTATTATTATCATCTTGCAACAGACGCATTTTGACCCTCAGTTCCTTGTTGCTTCTACTCTTTGATCTGTGAACACTTTTATCTCTTCAGCTTTGTGTCCCATATCTCACTGAAAGAACACCCTAACCTTTTCTTCTTTCCAAGTGTGTGAAACATGGAAGTACCCAAAGGCCTCACCCAGCCCCCAAATGGTCCAGGATGGCCTTCAGGTACTTCAGGCTTCAGTTCCCTGAGAAGGTTGGACCCTGCCCCTAGGGCTCAGCAAATTCTGAAAAATACTTCACTCCAGCAGGTAGCGTGTGGACATTAGAAGGAAGGCCTCCGTGAAGGCGCAGGAACAAAGTGGAGGGGTTGGTAGCTGGCCCCTCCATTGCTCCCTGTGCCTTTTCAGGAAAATTAGGAGCCTCCTGCCTGTTTAGGACTGTTCCAAGGGTGTCTGACCAAAGAGAAGTTGCAGGTGAAACTGAAAGTGGCTGCAGCAGTCACTTTTGGTTGAACATCAAACACTCCAGAAGCTGCTTGAAATACCTTTTCTGAATAAGAAATACAGCTCCCACTTCTGCTGTATTCTCTGCACAGATTTTTGATATTGCATGTCTTTTGCTTTTGGAGATTTGCCAGCTCATAACAACAGGTCTTGGGTGGTGGAATTTGAGACATGGACCTCTGGATTTGGGACCAAGCTGCCTGCTCCACATAACAGGATTTGGCTGTGAATTAACAAATAATTCTCTACTGCGATGGTAGCATCTGCCTTTCCTGCAATTAATCACTTAAACGCTCTCCCACATGCTACATATCTAGCTATAAATGGCCAAAAGGGAACAAGGTCTGGATGGAGTTCCAGTGAGCCTATAGGGTGGACAATCTCAAGAATGTTCCTTTTCTTCTAGGAGAGAAATATTACAAATTTCTATAATCTCTTTCTTTGGGCAGCCATTTGCATCTAGAACACAGCCCAGTCTGTTTCCATTGCATTATGATACTGGGCTTTCCTTAGATGGGGTCACTCCCTTCCTGGCAGATGCCCCTGGTGCCAGGCTGTCCAGCAGAGCTCTCAGAAGTGTGACTGCTGGAAACTGCAGATATTCTGTGGGATATCTGAGAGGCTCAGTCAGGACCGGAACACAGGAGAAGTGTGATGGGAGCCTACTGCTGCCCACTCTTTGCTCTTTGGAGGCCTTTGTCTTAGTGAGCAGGAAGCTGAGGCTCCGTAGTACACAGGCAGGGACAGGAGCTGCCAGTTACTACCTGTTGAATGCTTCTCACGTGCCAGGCTTGTGCTGGCTGCTCTTTGCCTTCTGGAGCATTCAATCAATGGGTGAGGAATGAGCATAATTATTTCCATTTTTCTGATGAGGCAGCTGAAGCTCAGGGATGTTACTGAGAGAAGTGAGTTGCCCACATTGCTAGAAAGTGGTGGATCAGGAATTCAAATTCAGGCCTAACTCCACAGCGACCCTCTTTAAAACCATTGCACTGTCCTGCAGCTCTTGTCCTGGTCCTTTTGCTCCAAGACTAACCTGTCTCACTTCTTCCCTTTGTTGCTGCCACTCCCTGAACCTCAGAAGAGGAAGACTGGATAGAGGATGAAGACGGTAGTACAGCTTTTATTTTTCTTGTGCTTTCCACTGCCTGCTGTCTGAGAGCCTACTTGCTGGTCGCAGGGCCTTGTTCTGGGGGAAGTGGAGGGCCAGTGTGGAGTGGTCAGTCATTTCCACCCCAGGTTCAGATGGTGATTCAGGACCCCAGTGCTGGGCTTTTCCTCAGATCTCTCCTTCAGGGCCACTGCTTCCTCCTTCCTTGTCCCTGATCTTTCCCCTGGGCTGGGTGCGGGGAAGGGACCAGGCCAGCTTATCTCCTGACTGGCCTCAAGTGTGGCCACAGGAGGTGACTCACGCCTGGAATGAGTAGCCTTGCTCTGCCCCCACCGCACATACCAGTGGCCCGTGCCTGGCGCCTCCCTTTGAACTGGCCAGCACCCAGGCAGGGTGGCCAGGAGGTGAGGGGCCTGGGGACAAAGTCATCTGAAGAGCAGCTAAAAGAACTGGAAATAGCTAGCCAGAGCAGAGGGGACACGATGACAGCCTTCTAATGTGCACGGGCTGCTAAGGGGTGATGGGGGATTGGACTTGTTCCCAGTCCCCAGGGCTAGGATAGGTCCAGGGGATGACATTTCAGGGAGACAGATTTGGGTTTAATTTTCAGAAGGCTTGGGTTTAATTTTCAGAAGAAATGGGTTTAATTTTCCGAAGAACGATGCCTCAAGATGCAGTGAGTGGCCTTGGGAGTCAGTGAGCTCCCAGTGACTGGAGTGTTCAGGCAGATGTGTGACCACTGGTTGGGGGTGAGGTGTGCTGTGCAGAGAATTGAAACATCAGATGGTGGGCAGAGGTTTTAAAAGGTGGCCTGCATGTGGACCCCATGACTGGCCGTGTCCTTGCTGCCAGGTCTCTACTCTCATCCCTTCTGGAAGAATCTTCTTTGAGATAAAGTTCTTGTAGGGATCAAAGAGGTGGCATCTCCAGGCCTCAGAGAGGACTCAGATCTAGGAGAGGACTCATGTGGCCTTAGGGCGTGATGGCCTCTGTCTCCACCCTGAGTCTTTTTCTTGTCCCCACTTGCCAGCCAGCCACTCAACGAGCATTTACCAAGCACTTCCTCCAAGCAGGGCCCTGTGCCTAGGTCATCCTCTCTGTGTTGTCTATCTCTCTACTCCAAGCTCCTGACTGAGGTGGGGTCCACACTCGGGCAATCAAGAGGATGAAAATAGAAAGAACCTGCCAATTCTCCAGATAGTACAAATATCTCGGTGTTGACCATCTCATCCCTCCACCCAGTCTTGCTGTTTTTGGTTTCTTTGGATACGGATGAAGAGTCTCTAGATTTGGCGGGTCACTGGGTCCAGGACAGGGCCTTTCTCGACTTCACACCTCCATCAGGACACATTCAGTGGTGCCAGATCACTGGGTGGCATTTCTGGGGTGGAAAGTTGGGGATTGGGGTGGGGTTATATTGCCACTGAGGCCGTTGGGGAAAGGCAGAAGGAACCAGCAGACCCCTGCCTAAGCAGTGACCCTTGCTGGGCTTGCCCCTCATCTGATGCTGCTCACAGCACCCACCACCCCCTAACTCACTCTTACCCCAGACTTCTGGCCCCCCAGGGTCCTCCACTCTCGGAAGGGCCCAGTTCCGATTCCCAAACTCCCAGAGAGGACAGTTTAGATCAAAAGGACTCTTCATGAACCCAATCACACCTTTCTATTGTGGTTTACCAGGGGTTGGCAACCCCCTCCCCACCCCCCCTTTTTTTTGTTTGGTAAAAGGATAGAGAAAATATTTTAGGCTTTCTGGATCACATAGTCTCTGTCACAACTACTCAACTCTGCTGTTGTAGCATGAAAGCAGCCCTAGACAATACATAAACCAAAGGATGTGGCTGTGTTACAATAAAACTTTATTCACAGAAAGAGGCTGAGGGCCAGATTTGACCCTTAAGCTGTAATGTGCTGACCTCTGGTTTCGACCAAAAACTGAACATCCCTCTGTCATTTGCATCGGTCACCCCCAAATTCATCTGGAACCTGGATGTTGTGGACCCCCAGCCTGACCCCCTCTTCCCCTGATCCCCTCTTCTGGTCTCTGTTCTGGGTTCTGCCTGAGAGCCCAAGAAGGGGGCACCTGGTTGTTCACTGTGTCTGGTTCACTTCTCCAGAGCAGGAGGAGGCAGCCACAGAGGAGGCGGAAGGTGAGGCTGAGGCTGAGACTGAGGAGCCCGAGGCAGAAGGTAAGGTTTGGGAGGACTGGCATCAGGGGCTTTGTCATGAGGCTTAGGGTGTTCCAGTTTGCTAATGCTGCCGTTATGCAAAACACCAGAAATTGATTGGCTTTTATAAAGGATTTATTTGGTTATGAAGCTACAGTCTTAAGGTCATAAAGTGTCTAAGGTAAAGCATCAACTATAGGTTACCTTCACTGAAGAACAAACACTGCTGGCATCTGGAAAACCTCTGTTAGCTGGGAAGGCATGTGGCTGGCGTCTGCTTGCTCCTAGGCTGCATTACAAAATGGCGTTCTCCAAAATGTCTCTCTAAGCTGCAGCAGCAAGCTCCTTCTGTCTGACCTCTTATAGGGCTGCAGTAAACTAATCAACACCCATGCTGGATGGGGGGAGCCACACCTCCATGGAAATAATCTAATCAAAGGTATTACCCACAGTTGGGTAGGTCACATCTCCATGGAAACAACCTAATCCAAAGATTCCAACCTCATCAACACTAATACGTCTGCCCCCACAAGATTGCATCAAAGAACATGGCATTTTGGGGGACATAATATATCCAAACTGGCACAGGGAGATGGTGAGAGCTCCCAAAGTCATTCCTATGGGAGTAAGAATCCCACCTCAAACATGGTCTTCCCCCTTTGGTTCTGCTTCTCTTGTCTCCAAGAGACAAGGGCTGGGATTCAACAGTCCAGTGTTCAATCAATGAACATTTAGTGAGTGCTTCTTTTGTGTCAGGCTGAGTCTTGGACCCAGGGGCACATGTGTGTGGATAAAATATGCTCCCAGACTCCATAAACCAGCACTTTGGTTAGGACCCATCTGTGGAGAAGGCTTTTGGTGGTTAGGCTTGAGCCCAGAACAAGAGCCTTTATTGATTTCTCATTTTTTTTTTGTTTGTTTAGAAGATGAACAAGAAGAGGAGGCTAAAGAGGCTGAAGGTAAGAACTGCTGGCCATTGGGGGAGGGGTTTCAGGGTAGCAAGGAAATCCCTACAGTAGCTTTGGGGGAGACTGTCCACAGGGATCATTCCAGTAAGGTGGGGTGGGAACAGGTGAAGGGGCTCCTGGGAGAGGAAAGGACTTGGTGGCAGCTGCATGCATTGGATAATGGGCTCCACACCTCTGTCTCTCCACATCCCAGAGGAGCTGCTTTGATGGTGCTCAGTGGGAGAGGGGACCAGTGTCCAGCTTTCTGGTCTGGACAGGGCAAAGGGACCCAGAAGTCACATCCACACATGAGGCTCCTGGAGCGCAGGCTGAATCACTTGCAGGGTGCAGTGTCTGGAGGACAAAATCCCAAGGCACGTGTTAGATGGGCCACGTGGATTATTGGTTCAGGATTGTGGTGCTGCAGCCTTGGCCAAGGTTCTAGAGAGTCCCAATCATATCTCCCGAGTGAGGGGACAGCTGGCTCAGGTTTGGAGTCATGTCAATCAGCTCTCTTGCCCCATGGTCACTAGGAAGTCCAGGGAGCAACCAAGAAGGCAAAGACTTGGGAGGGGAGTCTGGCACCAGAGCCCTAAGGGACCTTTCCACAGGAAACCTCATTGTGAGGCTTGAGAAAAGCAGAGCTGTCTCACCCAGAAGTGGTAAACAAGAGAAAGCTTTAAGTTCCACACTGAGTGTGTGAGCAACCTGCCAGGACTTAGCTGTCTTTCTGAAGCATCCCACTGGGAGCTGCAGTGAGAGATGGAGTGTGGGGTTTGCAGCCCCTGCTGCCTCTATTCTTATTGAATCTCCTGGAAAACCATGGAACCCCAGAGCTGAAGGGGCCCACTGTGCAGATGGGGAAACAGAGGCCCATAGGTATCCAGCTCCTCCAGGGCAGGGCTGGGGCCAGAACCAGGACCTTTTGACTCTTGAGTGTGGCTTCTCTCCCCTCCAGATGGTCCAGTGGAGGAGTCCAAACCCAAGCCCAGGTGAGTGTGAGATGCAGCCAGTCCGTTTACAGAGGGGGAAACACGGGCAATGCCAGAAGAAACAGTGCTTGTGAGGGCAGCCGGCAGGTTGACTGGACAAGGCCACCTCCTCTTTTTGTTCTTTTCACAATGTCATGAGTGTAAAGACTTGGGCCATGCTTAGCAGTAGTGTGGCAAGTTACCCCCCTGTTGCTCAGACTTCCAGACGTTCATGCAGAACTTGGGGCAGCAAGATAGACAGTGCAGTACTCTTTTTACCATTTCCCCATGGGCTCTGATGTGGTGGAACTGGAGCAAGAAGGGATGAGCCCAAAATGCTTTAGTTGGAAAGGACATTTGGCACAAAGCAGCAGGGAGAAGCCCTGAGGCTGATGGGAAGGGGACAGGGTGCGTTGTGGGGCAATGGGCATAGGCTGGAGGGGTGGCTGATGCCGACCACCATATACAGCTCCATAGGCTATCCTGCACAGCCTGGGGGCTGAGTGGGGGCTGAAACCCACCCCACACTGCACCATCAGCCACATGCCCTGACACAGACTGCTGCACAGAGGCACTGTGGGGATCGTGGTGGCCACGGGCAGACTCCCTTTCCTACCCCCCCCCAAGTTGTTGCCGCTGATGTGGGACCTGGGGAAGAGGGAAGCAAATTTGGGGGAGCCATGCAATGAAACCATGCCAGCCCTGGTGTGGCGGTTTCAGACAGTCACAGGTGATGGGGAGGGCGGAACGATTTGCCACCACACACGAGGAACACACCTGGAGGTGACCATGTTGGATTGGGAGCATTTCCTTTTCCGCCGTGCTAAACCCGCCAGTAGATGGCGACTCAGCGCGCTCACAGGCTTCTTCCCATCTACAGTCTTTGAAAACAAAGACAATCCCAACTGGAGCCATTTGTCCAGCACCTTTCCCTTTCCTGGCCACTTGTCCGTGTACTCCAGTATCTCCTTTCAGCCTCCCTCTGGCCCTGCACAGACCTGAGGGCAGTTGGGGAAACTGAGGACCAGGGATCTGCCTGGGCCTGGCGTCACACAGCAAGTATGTGTTGGGGCTGAGATGAAGCCATAGACTTCCTGGGTTCTTGGGGAGATTCTTCGGAGCTAACTACAGGAGTTTGGAGTCAGACAAACCTGTCATCTTGTCATGGCTTTTCCGCTTCCTGCTAGCATGGCTTTGAGCAAGTCACTCTACCTCTCTGAGTCTCTGGCTTCTCAGTGTACTGACCTTCCAATGTACATCGTGAAGCTAGAAGAAAGTGATATAAGTGAAAGGGCTGAGCTCTTGTTGCTGATGCCAGCGTCATTACTTCTGTTGTGGGCAGCTGGGGCAGGGGGCGCTGATAAGAGGGGCCCTGCCTGCCTGGGCACCCACCGTCCCTCAGGCCCTTTGGGGGGTTCATGCTCACTGACTCCTTATTCCTCTCCTTAACAGGCCCTTCATGCCCAACTTGGTGCCACCCAAGATCCCCGATGGAGAGAGAGTAGACTTTGATGTGAGTGGTGGTAGCAGGGAGAGCAGGCCTGGGCTGGGGCTGTCACGGGGCCCCCAAGGAGGGTGAGAGAAACCTTGTGGGCTGTGGAACTGGGAGCCGGGCCAGGCTGGGAGCCAGGAGCAACAGCGTCCTGGGTTCAGATCACAGTTACCAAGGCCCAGGCCTGGCCAGAGACCTTTTGGATTGAATGAGGGGGAGGGGGAGGGGCTTTGAAGGGGGGGCTGTCTAGCCCACCCATCGCATCTCTCCCCTGGACTTGAGTGGGGCAGCCTCTGACCCCCAGTGGCCCACCCACAGGACATCCACCGGAAGCGCATGGAGAAGGACCTGAATGAGCTGCAGACACTGATCGAGGCTCACTTTGAGAACAGGAAGAAGGAGGAGGAGGAACTCATCTCACTCAAAGACAGGATCGTGGGTGTCAAGTCTCCCATGGCAGTGCTCCCTGAGGGGCCCACCCTGCCCCCCACCCCCTTTCCTTAGGCCCCATGTCCTCCAGGCAGCCTTCCCTGGTGCCTCTACCCCCTGCCAGTTGGGCTGTTATCAGAGCCCTTGGAGGCTTTCTTGCTGCGTAGTCCATGTTTTGCCTGCACTGGGGTTCTTGGGTCCCTGCCATCTCTCCCCACCCCCAGACTGGATGCATCTCGATGGCAGGAGCTGAGTCTGGTTCATCTCTGGCCCCCCATGGGGCCCAACCTAGGTCCTGGCTGTGGAATGACTCATCACAATGCCTGTGGTCCCATCCCAGTCCCCTGCTCTTCCCATTGACACAGCTGCCTATCAAATCCCAAATCATTCCGCTGGAAACTTTCTTTTGATTCCGTTTTTTTTCTCCATCACACTTGTCTTTCTAAAGACTCACTGCTCTGTCTGGCAGCTGAGGATTTGGCTATCTTTGAGCACAGAGCAGCTGCCAGGGCTGGGGCAGGGACAGCGCTTGTGGGAGATGGAGAAGCCTGACATTTTTCAAATTGTCGAGGACAATCCCCATGATGAATAATGGACACTGGGGCCCACCACACTGCCCCATTGCCGGCCATCCTTATTTAACCAGGGCACTCTTCTGTGCTGGCTCCCCTGTCCAGTGGGCTGCCTCTGCCTGCTGGGAACTGCTGAGAGCACAAGTCCTTGAGGATGGGGCTTGGCCATACCTAACGGTGTGGACAGCCACCGCCCCGAGACTCCTGCGAGGGAACCTTCCCGGTGGGCTCCTCGGTGCCCCTCCCCAGCTGGGCCCTGCACCTTTTATGGTGACACCTCCCCCGTCTGCATACGCTGGGCAGGTTTTGCCTCTTCCCCCACAGGAGAAACGGCGAGCTGAGCGGGCTGAGCAGCAGCGCATCCGCAATGAGCGGGAGAAGGAGCGTCAGACCCGTCTGGCTGTGAGTGAGCCCCAGCCCCATGGGGTCTCCCAACATGCTCGCAGCTCCCACCAGGCCCATGAGGACCCCTGCAGCTCCCCAGGCCCTTCCCTACGCATAGGTATCGATTCAATCAAGAGACAAAAAGCACTTGCTCAGCACAGAGTGTTGTCCTGGCTCTGACAATGACCAGTGAACAAGACAGACGATGAACTTGGAATTTTGAAAGACTCTCCAGTCCTCAGCCCTTTCCCAGCGCAGCTGTCTGGGAGCTGAAGGCCCCACAGCCCTCTTTCTATCTGCTGCTGGAGGTCCCTCCCAAGCAACAGGCCTTCCCCAGCATGAGGGATGATGGGAGCTCACAGCCAGGAATCAGAACCTCATGCACTGATGCATTCCTTCAACAAACATGTCTTGTGCAACTCCTGTGTGCCAGGCTCTGAGTTGGAGGTGCCCTTGGGAAGCTCCTTGCCCAGGGGAGAGAAAGTTCAGCTCACCCATAAAGATCACCAGCTTTAGCCCAGAATCAGAGTTTACCCCCAACCCCAATTTGCTCTCTTCTTCCGCCTTCCCACAAAACAGGAGGAGAGGGCCCGGCGAGAGGAGGAGGAGAACAGGAGGAAGGCTGAGGATGAGGCCCGGAAGAAGAAGGCTTTGTCCAACATGATGCATTTTGGAGGATACATCCAGAAGGTAGGCAGGGGAGCAGCAGTGGTCACCGGAAGGTTCTGGCATGTCCCTGAGGAGTGAGGTGTCCACTGTGGTGGGCAGACTTTAGGCTGGATCCAGGAGGAACTTCCCAGCTGCTGTGGGTAGGAGGCTGAAGCCCCCGGGGCTGACTCCCAGCCCGACTGTGTCTTTCACTGGGAGGGCCTGCTAAGGTAGGGGCTACAGACAGAGGCCAGAGCACCCCTGGCTCCAGGGTGCCCAGGAGTCCCCAAGATGAATGGACAAAGCTGGAAGAAACCTCTGCCTAGAGACAGAGCTCAGGTTGGAGACCCAGCTCTGCCACTTCAGCCATGTGGCCTGATGCAACCTCTCCCAGCCTCAGTTTCCTCATCTGTAAAATGGGATTAATATTTCCTGCTCTGCCTGTGTTGAGAAGACCAAGTGAGCTAACATGGAATGCACCTATGAGCTACACAAATGTGAGGTGGCATTTATCCCCAGAAACTTATCCTCAATTCCTAATGTTTGTGCCCCACTCCTACCAGATACTCTCAGAGGAGGAGGAGTATTTAAAAACTGATTTTCCCTATGGAATAGAGGCTTCAGAAAATTTCCTTAGATTTCCAAAATCCCCTGCTCAGAACTAGGCCAGCCACCTGCCTCTGCCCCCACAGTGACTGCCCCAGCCAGGTTTGGCGTGGTGCTGCTATTTAAAGTCTCTCCCCTAACCCCCAGACTGACATCTTAATAAACAAGTCTGCCCACAGTGAGCGTCTGAATCACCTTCTCCTTCTCCCCCCTGTCTCTCCTTGCCTTTGTCTTCCGCCTCATGCCCTGCCCTTTTGCTGTGTGTCTGTCTGGTCTCTGTCTTTCTCTCTGGGTCTTTCTCTCATGGTTTCCTGGCTTTGCAGGCCCAGGTGGGTACAAAAACCTCAACTCCTCTTCCTCCCTGTGGTTCTGGGGAGCTCCCCGGGAGGGAAGGGCAGCTGCTGGAGGGGAGGGGCATGGATCCTGGGCTGGGTGGGGAGGTGGCAGCCTGGGGGAGAGACGGAAGAGACTGGAGAGGCCAAGGGGGAAGGAGCCCCATCCCCCAGTGTCTCTGGGGAACCCAGGAAGTTGTGCACTTGGGATTTTGCAGGAACAAGAGGGTCCTTCTGTAGGCCTCACCCCACGCCCTATTGGATTTTGGGAGGCCTGGCAGTTGGGGTGGGGGTGAGCTCCAGCTGATTCCTCAGTAATTCACACCCCCTCCAGACGGAGCGGAAGAGTGGGAAGAGGCAGACAGAGCGGGAAAAGAAGAAGAAGATTCTGGCTGAAAGAAGGAAGGTGCTGGCCATCGACCACCTGAATGAAGATCAGCTGAGGTGGGGGCCCGGGGGTGGGGTGGGGAGGTCTTCGGGGCATTGGAAGGGTCCACCCTGTCAGGGCAGAGGGAATGTTCTCACTGAGTGCCACCAGGGGGCGCCACTGCCCCACACATGTTGCCACGATGGAGCCAGAGCTGGGTGGGCCCAGGTCAGGCGGCTCCTCTCTGTGCTTTGTTGATGGAAGAGGATCTCCCCTCTCTGAGCTTCAACGCACCCGCCTGTACAGTGGAGCCTTCTGGGATTCTCCCCCTTCCTCCCTGTCCCTACAACTTTTCCCTGGTGTTTGTCCCTAAGTGCTGGGCACTGCCAACCTGAGCCCAGGTGGGGTCAGGCCGGTAGGGTGGGCTGGGGGATCCTTGGCAGACCCCAAGGTGGGATGGAGGGCTGGGATCCCTGGGGGCTGGTCAGGATCAGAGGGAAGGCTGATGAGGTCCCTTCCTTATCCCCATCTCCCACCCCATCCCCACGCTGGCCTGTGCAGGGAGAAGGCCAAGGAACTGTGGCAGAGCATCTATAACCTGGAGGGGGAGAAGTTTGACCTGCAGGAGAAGATCAAGCAGCAGAAATACGAAGTGAGCCCGCCCTGCTCCTCCTCCCGTCTCCCCGAGCCCAGGCTTTCCAGCAACTCCTGGTCTGATTGGGGTCCCACATGACTGCAGCCGGTCAAGCCCCTTTCCCTGTCTCCCTTATCCATCAAGCCCACAGCTGCCCTGCGTGCTTCCCGCCAACAATGTTCAGTGCCCACCATGTGACCATTGCTTGCTGGAGGTGGCTAAGGGTTTGCTGGGGCTGAGCAGAACCACTTTCCTGGGGCTCCAGCCCCAGGGGTCTCCCTCCCTCCCATTCTGACATCCTGGAAAGCCTCCAGGCAGCAGCTCAGGTGCACTGAGTGGGCCAGAGGACCCAGATGTGCAGAGCCAGGCACCCCGCGGAGAGGGTGCTGCCAGAGATGCAGCCCCTTGCCTTCTCGTCCCCTATGTTGAGGCCTGGTTAGGCCTCAAGCCCATAGCCTTGCAGGGTCCCAGGAGCACTAATTGGGGTTCCAGGGATATAGAAGCCAGGCAGGAGGGTAGCTTAGCCAACAGCGTCCTGTACCCTTTCAGACTTGGACACCCTGCTGGGGCCTCTCTGCCTGACTGCAGGAGGAGTGGGTCTTCCCTCCCCTGTAGGGGCCACTTTGCTGCCCTTCCCTGAGCACAGCTCAGGCTCCCATGGCCACAGGGTGCCTGCCACCCCTACCCAGTGAGAGAAGCAGAAATGCATGGTGATGGGCTCTGCAGCCACAGCCTGGGCTAGCTTTCTGGCTCTGCCACTT
Organism: Bradypus variegatus; assembly: GCA_004027775.1. Lineage (NCBI taxonomy): Eukaryota > Metazoa > Chordata > Mammalia > Pilosa > Bradypodidae > Bradypus > Bradypus variegatus. The sequence goes on from PVKY010003950.1 coordinate 20,125, forward strand.
GCTAGCCATGGGGCCTGGGGCTAGTTACTTTTCTGTGCCTCCTTTTCCTTCCCTAGGTAACAAGGACAACACTAGGATCTACATCACTGGGTCACTGTGCGGGTTACAGAGTTTTGCTAGTAATGCTACCATGAATAGCTAACTCCCATGTTCCAGGCACTGTTCTGAGCTCTTTGCTT
>PVKY010003951.1:0-20317 GCA_004027775.1 Bradypus variegatus
GGGCACCAGCTTTTCCTGGAGGATGCCCACATCATCAGAGTTGAAAGCAGTGAGAGTCAGATTTGAATTCCAATCTGTCCTCATGGGTTCCAGCTTGTTTTTGCTTTCCCCCATGGTACATCCATCTTCTATTCCTCACTTCCTGCCTTGCAGACTTCAAGCTTCAGCACTGGATGTGAGGCTGGCTTTCAAAAGTACATGATAACCTGTAAATTATTTATATGTTTTACTTGCTTACATAATTGCATAATATTGGTAATTTATATATATATAAATTATATCATATATACATGCATATACACTAGTGGCTCTGCTTCTCTAATTGAACCCTGCCTGTTCTACTTGCTTCAGTATTTTTTACTTTTTAATGAAAAGCATCACATGTTTTGGAGATCCTTTCCAGGTCCTTATAAGATCAGAGATTGAAATGAAGATCCAGGACCATCTTAACTGCAGGAAACAGGTGTGCCCTCAGAAGAAATGTCACCTCTGAATGACACAGAGTCTCTGGGCTCCAAATCAATAGAGAGGGGATCAGTTATTCAACTCACTGGTCTATTATTTCTGCCAACAACAAAGAGGAATGAAGTGGCCATTTGTACAGAGGGCCTTAAGGTATATATTGCATCCAAACCTCAACACAACAGCTTCCTCTTAAAGGTCAGAACTGAGCAGAGTAGGAGGAGGGAACCCACAAGGATGTCAGATCAGCCTGTGGCCCAAGCTCCAACTGCACGACACGAGCAGATGGAACTCTGAAGGAAGACAGTCAACTTCTGATGTCCCTTTCTCCATGTTCGCTGTTCCCTGCCTCCATAGTTCATTCATCCAACACATTTACTATGCCCTTTGAGTCAGGTACTTTGTTAGACACCGGGAACAAGAAAATGAGCCCTACCACCCAGAAGCTCACTTTCTTGTTGGGGGAGTAGGGGCAGACATGTAATCATAAAAATTGTGAGAATTTGTCTAGAACCACCCACCCTGGAACTGTGGCTTTCTACCTGGAGCTGGGCTACCTTTCCACCACAAAAACATTGCCTGTCTTACATCTCATTCCCTTGGAATTTTAAGTTCACAAATTCTTTGGGTAAACGACAGATCTTTTTTTTTTTTTCCCTACAAATGAACTCACTTTTGTGTCCCCATTATTCTGGGTGACAGAATCATAATTCAGGATTATTCTAGGAAATTCTGGCTCCTCCTTTCCCTTTTTCCCCAGGTCAGGCAGCAGCAGTGGTGGTGGTGTGTACCAAGGCCCCGGATGGGAAAGGGGAAGCCGGTGCTCCATCCCCATGGTTGCCCACTCAGTCATCCTCATTCCTCTCTCTCGCCTTGTCAAATTGAGTGGTGGGTGCACCCAGACCACAGCTACCTCCCACTTGTCCTGACTTCGAGAACTCTCAGGATTGGCATTCTCTGAATTACTTCTTTGCTCCTTTTGTACACAAGAAAAAACATTTAGTTGATTCCTGTACCATCTAGGGGCTTACGGCCTAGATCTTCACGTGGCCATGGCTTACTCTACCCCAGCCGCATCACACTTGACACACAGGAACTCTATGGGGCTTGCTTCTTCCCGGAAGCCAGGCACATATTCTCTCTATTCTTACATCTCCAAACCTGTCTTGGTGTTTATCATCACTACATACCTACTTAGCACCCAAGCACGCCCTGGGGCTGGGCCAGGGGAGGAAGGAAGCCCCGATGTCTAATCTTTCTTGCTTCTGTAGCTTCTGAAATTCAAAAGCATTTTTTTTCACTTTTTTTTTTCTTTTTTGTGTCATCCCTCTCCTATGGCAACTAATGCAACTGACTGAATGGGAGGAAAGGCCAAGTGTACACCGAAATACAGCGCTGGGGAGAAATCGTGACTGACTCTATAGTTATCTCACCAAATTTATACAGTACTTTGCAAAATGCTTTTGTTTGTATTACATAATGTAATATTTGCCACAACCTCTATTTACAGAGGAGGAAACAGGTTAAAAGAAGTTAAATGATTGGCCAAAGGTCATCCAACTGGTAAACAGCAAAGCGAGAACCAAATTCAGTTTTTCCAACCTAAACCCCATCCTCTTTCTACTTCTCTTCCAGAATCATTTGCTCAGAGACAGAAACAAGAATTTTTTAAACTAGAGTTTTCCAACTACATTCCTTGGAGTCCCAGGGTTCTGTGCAGGCACTTTAGAATCCCCCAGGGAGTTGAGAATGGCAGGAAACTCCTGGAAAAGGCCAAGGGAGGGCACCTTAGCCTGGGCCTTCATTCAAACCACAGTAGCCCTGTGTCTATTTTATATATTTCAAGTCTCCCTCAGACTTTGGGAGAAAAAAGTGGGGAGTGGGCATATCTTAAATTTTTTTTTAAAATATCTACTTTAATCCCAAAACATATATTTCTACTGGAAGAAGTTCATGCACAGAGCAAGCTCACTGGAAAGTCTTTCAAGAGCAAGTAAAGATAGTAATCTACTGAAAAATGATTAAGTATCAGACACTTCATATGCATTAATTGTCCCATTTAATTCCTACAGCCTAATTCCCATGAGGCAGGCATTTACCACTAGCCATTTTACAATCAAGAAATAGACCCGAGAGAGGCCAGGTCACTGGCCCAAGGCCTCACACCTAATGAGTGACAACACTAGGATATGTACCCTGATCGGTCTCAAGTCCAGATGCCACCGCACTGGTCTATTCTGTGAAACTGTATTCAGGGAGTCCTGTTTCTGAGCTTAAGCTGCGACTCACGAGGCAACCTAAGCCAAGATCTTCTTGAGTTTGGCCAAGTGGCCTGTTGCAAGGGTTTGAGTACCAAATAACTAATAGTATCAAAACCCACACTACTCAAAAGCAAAATGAAAACAAAAAGCAGGAAAAGGCGACGCCTGGTGCGTCAAGGCCGGGGAATGGGCGCTATGGAGAGACTGCCACGTTCCGGCCCTGCTTCCGCCAGCGCACACTACGCCTTGCAAAGGCCTCCAGAACTGCGTCGAGTCTTGCTACCCGGACCAGAGAAATTAGAGTGAGGCGAGGTCTCTCGAACAGGGGTCGAAAATCTCCTAAGTGCCTGGAGGAACCTGAAAGTGGGTGATGTAAACGAGCGCACGCCCAAACGTGTTTCCTTAAACGCCGGTGCTTCCTTTCACCTATCCACTCCTGTCTCTCTTTAAACTCGCAGCCCTCGCGTTTAGCCATGACAGAAGTCTGGCAGCAAATAAAAAGTATTTCTCCTTCTCCTTACCCCCTTATAAGAAACACCATAGCACAAGGGACAACTGGAAACGAAACCCCTGTTGCATGCCAAGAGAGGAACGCCGGGCCGCGGTTCTTCTTCCGGGCCGGCCATGACCACTTCCGGGCGACGGCGAGCGAGGCGGAAGTGCGGTCTGCCGGCGTCTGCTGTCTCTGGGCGGGCGGAAGGAGGCTCCCAAGGCGGGGGCCCAGCCGGGATGGCAGCAGCGGCGGCCGGGGCCGGGGCCGGAGCCGGGGCCGGGGCGGCCCAGGAGAAGCAGTTCCCGCCGGCACTGCTGAGCTTTTTCATCTACAACCCGCGCCTCGGGTCGCGCGAGGGAGAAGTAAGTGGAGCCGGGGCGCGCGCGAGCATTAGCCGGCGGCCAAGGAGGGCCTGAGGGGCGGGAGGGCCGGCCGGTGTCGGACCCGGGGGAGCCGCGGGGCGCGCCCCGGGGGGCGACCCAGGCCCCGCAGTGCTCGGGGCGGCACCTGTCATGCCAGCCTCGTTGAGCGGCGTTAGCCGAGCGCCTGTTTTGTGCCAGGTGTGCTCCCGGGCGCGGGGGATGGATGCGGCGGGGACCAGACAACGCAGGCAGGCTCTGTCCTGGAGGAATGCTTGCCTATTGAATGGGCAACTCCATACGGGTTGAGACTCCCGCTCTCCGTAAATTCTGGGTAATTAAAAAGGAGCTTACGTCTTTGTGATTGGAAATCCCGTACTAGAAGCATGGAACAAGTGGTGGACGGTAGCCCTAAAATGTTGCAAGCTCGGAGGACCCTCGGAAAGTTTTCCGAATTAATGAATAAATGAGCAAATACCAGGAGGTGCTTTTTAATTTTTTAATTGTTTTTTATTTTAAGATGGGGACGGTAACTTTCTCTAAGTATATTCGGAACTGTGTTTTATTGGCAGCAAATCACGGCCCTTTTAAAGGCTGCCAATCCAAATGTCTGTGAACGTTTTGGATTTAATTTGCAGGGAGGTGTTTGTGCACGTGCTTCCTATTTCTTAAGAGCGTTCGTGTTTTACAAATTACCGTGAGGAAAGAAATCCAAAGATTGAGATTTCAGAAAAATTGTGCTACTGCAGGCGAGTTGGATCTGTTCGGTGACCACCTCATTTGCCTTTCAGGCTGGTGGACCGTATTTACACAATGATGAGATCATTCCTGGCTTTTTTTTTTTTTCCTGTCTTCCTTTTTTAATTAATAATTTTTCTTTTGTTAGAGAAGTTGTAGGTTTACAGAAATACAGAAATATCATGCCTAAAATATATAAAACTATGGAGTGTTTGTTTTTTTAGCGTATGTGACATGAGAGGTTGACATTAATCTAACATTTCCACAGCTGAGACAAAGAAATAGTTATGTTAATGTTGCTTTTCTGCTTCTTCATTCTTTAGGAGGAAAATAAAATTTTGTTTTATCATCCAAATGAAGTTGAAAAGAATGAAAAAATTAGAAACGTTGGCTTATGTGAAGCTATTGTACAGTTTACAAGGTAATGCCTTTAAATACACTTTTACAAAGTTCATAAATTCTTGAAATGGAGAATTGTCCCCAATGTTTTCTTTTAACCTTTTTTTTTTTTAAAGAACATTTAGTCCATCAAAACCTGCAAAATCTTTGCATACACAGAAGAATAGACAGTTCTTCAATGAACCAGAAGAAAATTTCTGGATGGTCATGGTATTTACATACATAGTATATCTTTCTGAAGTTTGTATTGTAAGTTATAGGTGATATTTACTGTTAGGAGTTTAAGAAAAGTCCTCTTGCTATTATATCAAAATAAAATTACAGTAAAGTTGGTTACATTTTTAAAATCAAACTCTTATTTTGGATATTCTTGGAGCTGTTTTAAGAAATTGTGTTTCTGGTATTATATTCAACATTTTAAAATTAGGGAAAAATTAAAAACATATCATCCATTCATTATATAATTTCAGAATATCAAACTTTGTAGGTTGTTCGGAATCCCATAATCGAAAAGCAAAGTAAAGATGGAAAGCCAATTGTTGAATACCAAGAAGAAGAGTTGCTGGTAACATGTTACTTTTTATTTCCTATTTTTAGAAAAACATTTATGACCTAATGTGCTGAGTGACTTGATTGGATTTAAACTAGATCACTTTTGCAGAATTTTCTCAAGATAGGTAGCAAAGTTTAAATAAGCACAGTCTTTTAAAAAATGCATACATACCTTTTGTCACTAAAAACCTACTGATTACTGATATTTAAAGACACCCTAAAATTAGGATTACTGATTTGTAAATTTGAATTTAAATACCTCTTATTTTCAGCACACAATATTGTGGGACCAGGTTTATAAGCATTAAATTGTTTTGCCAAGTACGTTTGCTATACAATAGACATTCTTTTTTCTTTTTCTTCCCTTGAATTGAATTCTGTGCTGTTTTTGTGTTGTTGCAGGACAAGGTTTATAGTTCAGTGCTACAACAATGTTATGGCATGTACAAGGTGAGCAGGATATTCTTTTTGAATTGAGAGCCTAACAATTTACCCCTATTTTCAGGCTCAGGGGTCTTTTAAAAATAATTCCTAACTCTTTAGATGACTGCAGAGTGACTGTGCATCTGTTTTAGGGGAGGAAATAATGGAGTCTTTGAAACAGTGAGGTTTATGCACAAATTTATTCAGTGAGTGTTTATTGAGGCCCCTACTCTGCTCCCAGCATTGTAGTGGACACTGCGTTCCATTGGTAAATGAGAGAGGCCATGTTCTCAAGCAACATACAGTATTTTTATGGTTTAGAAAGTTTGGCAATACTATTTATTTATATAAAGTGAAACTTAGATGTGGATTGATGTTAAAAGAAAAATATGTGGCCAGAACAATTAGGAGGTTTCATAAAAATGATAATGTCATTTAATAGCGTTAAATTTTTCCAATACATTTTATAATTCAGCCTCTCTTGTGTAAATATTGACCTATATTTAAAAGGAACTGGAGATTAAGTTAAATGAGCTGAATTAATCTAAAAGGAAAAGAAGAATTTGTTGTAATGGGAAATTGAGGGCATAGGAAATAGTCTTTAAAAAAAATCTTTTCCACCCTTAGCTTTTTAATGGTACATTTCTGAAAGCCATGGAAGATGGAGGTGTCAAGCTCCTAAAAGAAAGACTAGAGAAATTCTTTCATCGGGTAAGAATTTTGAATTTTATATACAATTTTAATAGGGTTCAAACAGCTCTTTAGAGAAATATAGATACAAGTTTCTTTCTCATAGACAAAAAACTTCAGAACTTAAAAATGACAAGGATTTTAGGTTATTTGTTTTTTCTTATTCCTTTGTTTTGGTTTTGTTTGAAATGTTTTTTTATTTGTTTTTTAATTTTTTGATTAAGTTAAAAAAAGAAGTGACAAGGAGCTCAAGGCATATTGTGGCAAAAGCAGACAAGTGAGGAAATGCATCAGGCTTCAATTCTCAAGGCTCGCTTCTGAGCATGTGTGTATGATCAGCGCATCCTGAGTTTGTAGGGCACCCTAATGCACCGTGAAGCTTTTTGTGGCTTTATTCTTGTTTCACCTGTGTTTGTCAGCGTGCACTCACTCGAGAGCAATCTTACTGCATGGTGGACCAGTTCCCTCTCATGCTAATTTAACAGAACTTAAGTTCTTTCTGGAGTTGTACATTCTTATGGATTGATTCTGTTTACTGAACAGTCATAATCTGTATTGACTCCAGGGAAAATTCTTGGCTAGGTCACAGACTTTATCATGTTAAGGTTACTAATATGATTTGTTCTAAGTGATAAATGAATATTCCTAAATAATTGTTGTTCGCTTTCACTGTAAATTGAATTTTGCATATCTCCCCCTACCTCTGATCAAATTCAGTTTACGTAAGAATAATTCCCAATTAATTTTCTCCCTAAAACCCCTTTGTTATCTCCTTTGGAATGCTATTTATTTTCTCTTTAAAACACCTTTGAAACCTGTTTTTATTTTGTTTTTTATGCATTACTTCTCTTTCTTGTTTGGTTCATCACTTTAATGACCACAATTATTCACTCATGTTATCTTCTGTGTCCTGTTCTTGTCTCATTACTCTCCTGCTCGTCCACAGACTCTTCTTTCAGTGTCCTGAGGACTCCTTGTCCTGACTGCATGTCCTTTCTACACAATTTTAGTGTAAGATGGCGCTGTCCGTCCATGGCATTACTGTATGCATCCCTCAACAGGTTAATCTAATTGGAGGAGCACTGATATAAGGAATAAAATACTTTAAAAAGATAAAACAATACCGAGTAAACATTAACTAGTTACATTTGAGTTTTGTATTCTGAAGCTGGTGCTGGTTTTAAATCCAGTCTTGTCGCTCACCTACTTGTTAGTCTCGTCAGTTTGCTGTTTGCCAGTATGTAATAGTACCATAAATATTAATCTGATATGAGGACAATTCTTTTCAATGTCCGATTAGTAAGTTGTATGCTTTATATTTTTCCTACAGTATTTGCAAACATTGCATTTGCAGTCATGTGACCTACTTGACATTTTTGGTGGAATCAGCTTCTTCCCATTGGACAAAATGACTTATTTGAAAATCCAGTCCTTTATTAATAGGATGGAGGAAAGCTTGAATATAGTCAAATACACTGCCTTTCTCTATAACGATCAACTCATCTGGTAGGTATACCCAAGGCTTGGCATGTAAAACAAGAAAGTCCTTTAGGAAAATAAAAACAGCAATGCTAAATTGATAGCAGGTTTCCAAACTGGATCTAATAGGAGGATGGACAGGAATTATCTCTAAAATTGTCAAATAAAGCAGTGGTTATTTAAACTGAAACCAGGGTAATTTTGGTTAAAATGACCAAACAGACATTTAAAACTGGTTCTATGGAATGTGGAGAAAATTTTCCCATCAGGTAAGTTTTGGGAATCCTATTTTTATTTTGGTATTTTTCCAAAACACGTTTTCAAAGAGATGATATAGTAAATGTGAATAGCATAATTTTTTCATACTTTTTTTTAAAGCTAGATTTAAAAAAATCCAGAAAGTCAAAAGTATTGTATAAACTAGGGAATTTATCCGCTGTTATCCAGCTACATTTGTGTCCTGTAGTAAGAACAGAAACATGATTTCTTTGAAGGAAGTGTTGATGCTCAAAAAGGAAAGATAAACGATGACTAAGTGCTGTCAGTTACCTGAGGATGAGCTCTGGGAAAATCACGTGCGTGCGCCTGGGAGAGCCTGGCGAAGGGGACCTGGAGGAGCTGGTTTCAGCGCAGGCTGCCTGTGGGGTTCAGGCGTGGGCTGGGGCTCAGGTGAGCACGGAGCTGCAGGTGCAGTGCGTGGCTGGCTGGAACCCTACAGCAGCTGCCCCACGGGCCCCGCACACATTCAGTGTGTGTGTTTGCCTTCGTCTGTCCCACATTCTTTACCTAGGGGTGTAAGAACATTTTACCACTAAAACCCGAGTCCCACTAATAGAAAAGGCAGTGACAAGTTCCCCTCTCCTGCCAAAATCTTGTAGCTCCATTTTAGGAAGGGAAACGGGCTAATCTGAAGAAATCTGAATCTTTTTCGTAAACAAGTTGATGGGTTTCCGTGTGGGTTTGGTTTTCTCATGTGAAGACAATGTAACAAATTCCAGATGAAAAGCCACCTACTTTTTAATTTAACAGACCTTTTATCAGGCAATGTTGCACTATGTTAATTGTCCTTCTCTAGCTGCTTTCTTTGATATTCACACTATGTTAACAAAATGAGACTTCTTGATGATACTGTGAAAGTTAGAAGGTACTTGTACTTACACAGTAACAGGTCTGTTACTGATTTTCCTTTTTAAAGGAAAAGGTATTTGTATTAAATAACTACTTGAGCGACTTAGAGAACATCTGAACTTCTGAGCATGAGTGTGTTTCCTGTTTTAGATGAGCCATTGATGGAATCTTGAATTATTTGGGCCTGTCAGTGCAGAGTTTTGCTCTCTTTGTATATGTTTGTTTGTGTATTTGTTTGTGCTAAGGAAGGAACTCTTGTTTTACCTCCATAAGTAGAAATTACAGGGAGGTGCTAGGAATCTACACCCACCCTTGGCTGTAGGGAGGTAAAGGTGATGGGCCAGACTCCAGCAGCAGTGACCCATGGCCTTGGGCCCCCATCAAAGAAGCATAGCTCGGATTCTGATCTCCTGGGTTCCAAACAGGCCTGGTGTGGGCCCAGCACAAGAAGGGCCCTCTTGATTCAGCAGCTCCCGCAGGGAGGACCCTGGAGCCAGGGGGATGAGCAGGATTGGGCTCTGGAAGTCTGGGCCCTGGGCAGCCTGTGGAAGGCACAGGGCCTCCCCTTCCCCTTCACGTGTCGTCTTTGTGAATAGCATCCCCGGGAGTCGAGCAGCACACAGCCCTGGTGGCTGCACAGAGCTGTGCTGTGGTCCCATCCCAGAATGCTGACTGGAAGAGGTTTCCCCAGGGAGTAGCCGCAGAGAGAAGCTTTGAAAAAAGTAGCACATTCTGAGGGGCAGTTGTTTATTACAAAGCTGGTATATTTAATTACCAAAAGAGTGTTTTATACTTCATGAGCAGTGTATGTAATTTACTGGTATTACTTGCTATACTGTTTGGGATGATCTGCTGAAGAGTAGAAACATGAGCTGACGTGTGTGGCTGTCCCCAGGACATGGCCAGGAGCACCCCCAGGAGGTGCTCAGTAAATGTCGGACCAGGTCCCTCCCTCGGTGGGGTGAGATCCAAAATTAGTTTCTAGGTGGTGATCCCTAAGCACAGTGTACGTAGTAAACAGTTAACAAATATTGGCTTCTGTTTCCTTTTGTAGGTTATTCTACTCAATGTCCCATGCTCTAGACCAGTGCTGTCCGATAAGAATATAATGCAAGCAACATACATAGTTTTAAGTTTTCTAATAGCTGCATTAAAGTAAAAAGAAATAGGTAAATTAATTTTAATAATATATATTATTTAACCCAGCATATCTAAAATATTATTTCAACATGTAAGCAAGATAAAAAAAATAATAATCTATTTTGTGCTAAGTCTTTGAAATCCGGTGTGTATTTCACACTCTATTTGGCTAGGCACATTTCGAGTGCTGTTAGCCACACAGGCCTAGTAGCCACTGTTATTGGACAGTACAGTCTAGAAGCCGGATTGCCCAGCCGGTTACTTCTTTATATACTGTATCACCTGGCCCCTTCCTGTCCCTCCCACTGGTATTTCTTATTTATGTCTAAAAAGGAAAATAACATCCAGAACCTTTGTTTTTGTTTTCCTCTTTATCTTCCCTTATCTCAATTATTTCTGCAAAAGAGAAAGGTTGGCAACTTTCCATGTTTGATTTGGAAATTCATTTGGCTGCATGATGCTTCCAGGATTGGTGTTGTTATAAAATAAGTATTACAAGTTTTAAACCCTTTCTTGTCTTTTAGCCTTACCTTTGGACCCAGAACTTTTCTTTCTACTTGGCAGGAAACAAAACAAACCTGCTTAAGTGTGCAGGTCTCCCTTATAGTTTCAGTTGTAAACAAGACATTAGGAAAATTGAATCTTGAAAGAAGTGACGTAGTATAATAAGAGAAAAAGCTAAGACAGAAAATTTGCCTGCACGGACAGGCCAGGCTTTTTCTAACATCTGACCTTTCTGGAGGAAGAAGAGAGAGCCTCTGGAATATAGTATAAAAGCCTGATTTATATTGAGCTAGATTTCCTTCCATGAGTTTTTCAATAATCGTGAATAGAAAAAAACCTGATACAGACTCATGTGTTTACACCCCTACCTGCAAAACTGATTTCAACTTGAGTCTTAGGCCTGTTAATTTCTCATCATTTTTAACACGTGCTATTTGTTCTTTCCTCATTTTAGATTAGGTGGTTTGCCTGAAAGCTTGTTTCTTTCTCTTTCTCCTTTGTACTTCCACTGTAATGAGGAGAATAAAATCTATGTACAGTAGGGAGTTCTTGTTTAATGGGTCGAGTTTCTGTTTCGGGTGGTGAAAAGATTTTGGTAACAGATGGTGTTGATGGCAGCACAACATTGTAAATGTAATTAATGCCACTGAATGGTTAAAATGGTGAATTTTGTGTTATGTGTGTGTTGTGTGTTATGTGTTATGTGTGTGATCACAATTTTTTTTTAAAAAGTTTAAAAAAAGCCACCTGCATTTCTGAGATACAGCTGGTTCGGGTTCCCTGTCTGCAGTATGCCAGTATTTTCTCAGGCTCGTAGGTGAAAGAGCATGGCATTACCCTCTAACCCAGATGGCACAGAGGAAACCTGTGCATTGCGGTTATCAGTGCTCCCTGAATAATCTGACACGGAATTCAACCAGAGAAGCAAATCTGCTGCGATTTTTAAAAAATGGTATATAAAATGCAGGACTACACAGTAATAGCTGTTAGCAGGTCAGAATAACCTTCTAGTGCTGGAACTCAAACTCAATTCATTCCCTTCTCACACTTCCCTGTCAAGGAAAGGGCTTCTTGATATACTGTACAGCAAAATAAAGATGAACTTTATCATAGAGCAATGGAAGGACAAAAGACCAATTTCAGACTTTTAACAGTGCTTTTCGGTTTCAGGAGTGGACTAGAGCAAGATGACATGAGAATTTTATACAAATACCTCACCACATCTCTATTTCCAAGGCACATTGAACCTGAGGTATGACTGGATCCTAAAAAAGAAATGTATATATACACACAGAGAGACATTTGAGTGTTTGGGGGTGAGGGGACAGTAAGGTGGGCAGATCTGACCCATGTTTTACAGTAGTAGATTGATGCTTAGTGATGATACTTGTTTAGTTGCATATCCACCAGAATAAGAAACCACTGTTTCAGACAGTTTGTTAAATTAAAATGCAATAGCAAAGTGTGTTTTTAAGAGTTGTTCATTGAAGCCCAAACAAAACAAAACAAAAAAACTGGGTTGTTAGGGTCTGGGAACTTTTTAAATGCCAGGGATCTTTGATAAGAGAGAGGTTAATCCTATAATCTTTTCATCTGCAAACACGAGATCTGATTTTGACTGGCTATTTTATGGCCTGCCTAGCTTTTCTACTCTGGTACTAAGTTTCCCAATCCTTTACAGAAAACTTTAAATAATAAGTCTGGGTTCTTCCCAAAGTATCCTTTTGGACATGAAAAGTACCCTATAAAAATCACCATTTTGGTTCAGGTGTGCTGGGCATGCTCTCTCTGTCTGCTTTTTAAGGCTATGACAAAACAACAGGAAAAAAAAATCTCTTTGATAAGAAATTGAAAGCAATTGAGAAGGACTTAGTTTCTTTCTAGGCAGTTTTAATACAGTTGCTAAAATTTCTTGAGTACTTTCTATATGGCATTATCTCATTACATCCTGAAACCGTTTTAAAAGTTGGGTTTCTTTATCTGTGTCTAACCGATGAGGATACTCAGGCTTAGTGCGCTTAAATGATTTACCCAAGATCTCCCAGCTAGTAAGCAGAGCCAGGACTTGATCTCAGATCTGCCTGATGCCAAAACCACCTACCTAGAACCGCATTCCTCATGTTTTGTAAGGATACCCACCCATCCAGAAGGGTCACTTCAAGGATTAACACCAATGCGTGGCAGTGCTGTTCCCTCAACAGAAAACTCTAAATGGTACTTCATTATACACCTGAGTAACTAGGATTGTAAATTAGGAAACCACAGTATAAAACATGCAGTGTGAAACAGATGTGTGCAGGTCTTCTCTCTCAGTACACACTGCATATGTGAAAGTCAGACTCGACATTTTTACCATTGGATTTGCCATGTTTTTTCATCTTTCAAAATTTTATAGAGACTAGAAAAGTGTCAAAGATATTTAGAAAAATAAATTTTAGTTGACATGGCTATTGGATTTACATGGTGTTTGTTTGTTTGTTTTTCCTTTTCCTGTTCATGTTGGAATAGTTTATCTTCAGCAAAAGAAACTAGGAATGCATTACAAATAGAAATCTGCGAGGAGGAGCGATGCTGGTTCAAGGCCAGGCCTCTGGCATCAGATGGACTTGGGTTTGATTCCTGGCCCTGCTGCTTAGGAGCTTTGTGCATTGGTGAACTTTTATGAACTTCAGTTTCCACATCTAGAAAGTGAGGACAGTATATTCCTGATGGGGGATGTGAGATGAAATTAAGTAATTTATATCATGTGCTTAATTAGCACATTGCTTGCCATGTGTTAACCACATGGAAATTATTGTTATAAAAGGAACTAAATCAGTATGTGGAATTTAGGACAGGATGCCCTTATGTTGTGACAGTTCTGATTAAAATCAATAAGATTGTTATCTTCCTCTGTAATCACCCCTCCACTTTTGGGGGGAATTGGGGAGGATATGGGGACTTGCTAGCAAAAAAAATGGCATGGAACCAAGTACTGCTGTTTTTTCAAATCTTTGAAAGTAAAACATCTGATAACTCATTTCTCAAAATTAAATTTGTTTACAGTTGGCAGGAAGGGATTCTCCAATAAGGGCAGAAATGCCAGGAAATCTTCAACACTATGGAAGGTAGGACTTTTGTTCCTTGTTATATAGTATTGGGTTTTATTATCTCTTTTGGCAAAGATAAAATGATGAACAATGAATAATCTTTGTGCTGTTTTATTGCAGTAATCACAAAGGGAATTCTGTTGTTTCCAATGAATGAAAACGATTACTTTATCATATTCTGATCTGGTGTTTTCTAAGTAGTGTCTGGTTTCAAAAAATTGGTGTATATTAAGTAGGAATGTACTGTTTATATATTCTTGTTTATTATTTACCTAATTGAGTCATCTCTGTGTTTACTTTGAAGATTTCTTACTGGACCCTTGAACCTTAACGATCCAGAAGCAAAATGCAGATTCCCAAAAATTTTTGTAAACACAGATGACACTTATGAACAGCTCCATTTAATTGTTTATAAGGTAACAACTATTTTCCCTCCAGCGTTAGGGATTAATACTGAAGTAAATCTTGCATATGTAATTTAGTACATAACCTTTTAAATGTTTCTGAGAAAAGATGTTGGAAGTTCTAATTCTTGTAAAACTCAGAATGGAGTAGAAGGTTATTTTCAGCTTCTGTGAAACAGTTTTGTGATTAGTGAAACAGTAGCTGTCTGAGGCTGTGATTAGTGAACATTCGAAGTCTTGTATGCTCACAAATCACAGGCTGTCTGAGGTTGGTGTGGCCTGTTGATCAAGTGCCTTCTGGGTGTGGGCTCTGGCCATACTTCAGTGAAGTCAGCTTTTGCTCTGATGTCAGAGCTGTGGACTCACTCATTCTATAAGGATGGTTGTATAGTGTCTGTCAGGATATTATCTCATAAGGTTATATATTTATTTAGGTTGAGAATTGTTTTTTAAGGTAATATTTGGTTTGTGAAAGAAGACTGCTCACGTTTCTATCATCTTTCCTGTCTGGGATGACAATTAAATTTTCTGTCTTAAAAAAAGAGACTTTCACAGAAGGGGAGTGAGGGGACATCGGGTTTGGTATTAGGGTAACACTGGTTTCACAGAATGAACTGAGAAGTGTTCCCTCTTCTAGTTTTTGGAAGAGTTTGTGAAGAATTGGTGTTAATCCTTGAAATGTTTGGTCGAGTCCAGTCATGGATGTCCTTGTTGTTCCAGACTACATAGTGGTTGTTCCTGGCTATTTACTAGTTGCTCTAGAGGACCAACTAAATTGCACACCTCCCTATGCCGCCATCTTACCCCACCTCCCCCCTCTGTGTACTTTTAGTATATGTTGGAGATTATTCGTAATAATGTTTATAAACAAAGTTAAAAGACACATTAAAAAAAAAGTCAGCTTGTCTCCTAAGGGGCCACCTCATCAGATGCATAGAAAAGCCCTGCAGAGGGCAGGCGTGGGTGCAGCAGGCCGGGCGGGCTTCGGCAGTGGGTGCTGCAGCCGCGGTGGATGCGGGCATGTCCGAGAGGCCGGGCCGCTCAGGGCCAGCTGGTCGGTGCCTCACGGGAGTCACAGCCAGTGTCCCACATCTCCTCATATTCAGGAGAGACTGGGAATAGGGATTTTTGCATGAAATTATTTGGCAACTAAGTTCAGATTACTTCACATGCAAATAACACGTATGTTGGATGGACTTGTAAACCACCAACTTTGCAACCTGTTTATAGGCAAACCCTCATTGTGATTTGATTACAAAATAGAGTAAACGTTATTCCCTTCGATAGTTGAAAACTGAAGTCCCAGCTGATAGGATGGGCGGGGTGGAGGTGCAGAGACGTGGAGGGGCAGGCAGGAGGGGAAAAGCCCTCATTTACGAAGTGGCCCTTCAGGGGGTGCGCCTGTGCCTGCTGGGTCGAGAAATGAGCTGTCTGGAGTTGTCAGGTGGCCAGGGAGGAGCAGAATGGCTTTAGACTCACGTGGGAGGAGGGAGAAGGCAGACGAGGGCGCCACAGCCACTGTGGCCTGGGTGGGAAATCAGTAGCCTGTTCCCCGGCGATGACTTGTGGTGTGCCGTGCCGCCTGAGACGGTTAGAGTGGCCGCCTTGGGAGCAGGCTCGGGGAAGGAAGACTCTTGCTTTTTCTTTATAGGACCGAATGTTCTATTCGATCTTTAACAGTACATTGCTCTGATAAAGTTAAACATTTTAGGTTATTTTATTTGGTTTTGGTTGCTCTAGGTTGCCATTACTTGCTAATGTCATAGATGCAATTGTTTATGGTGGTAATAAAATGAGATGAGGGGACAATAATTTTCTAGGATTTTTAAAACTTGTATTAATGGAAATTGTGAAATATACATAAAAATACCCATTGTTTTCGATATTGGGAACTCCCCGGTACCCCTCACATGGCCTCAGTAGTTCACAGTATGCCCATCTTTCATTTGTCCCCTCCTACCTTTATTTACTTATTTAGCCATAGAACTGTAAGTCGTCCTGTCACTTCACTCATAAATCCTTCTGTTGGCATCTCGAAGTGGTAAGGACATCCATGGCAACGTGGTCACCCTGCCACTGTCACACCTGACAAACAGGGATCCCTTCCTATCACCTGACACCCAGTCCATGCTGAGAGGCCTCCAGTTGACTAAAAATTACCTTTATAGTTGCTTAGTTCAGACCAGGATTCAAGTGAGGTCACTTTGGTGCCATGTCTAATGTCTCCTTTTTTGTACCATCGTGTGATCATTGGTTTGTCTTCTGTCCCCAGGCCATGAGTGCAGCCGTGTGCTTTATGGTCGACGGTAAGTACACTCCTGGATCTGACTTCAGCTCAATTCAGTAAGCGATTTCTCTTTACAGTTTGCTGTCTTCTATTTTTAAATCAGTGCGTTGTCATAAGCAACACAGAGGCTCCAGTAAGATACTGTTCCCTGCCTGGGACCTCTGAGTAGCTGTGAAAACCCCCGGCTTTTGCACTGGCAGTGCCCTTGGCCCGCCAGGGCCTCCCTTACTGTGGGATGAGCGTAGTGATAGTAGCTGCCTCCAGGGGGTTTCTGAGGACCCAATGGGTTAACATTCTTAAAGCACCTGTACAGTGCTGGGCCCGTGTGTGCCCTGTGATGTTCGTAGGGAAAATAGTTGGCCTGCTGAGGTCTACCTGGGGCAGGCAACCACGTTGTCAACCCACACGTTGCTTAAATCACCTTTTCACTGTGGATAGTCTTCCCTCCTGTTTCTCTTCTCCTTGGAGGTGGACGATGTCATTTGTTTTAAATTTGAATATTGTTACTAAATATTGGAAGGTAAAATGAATATTACCCATTTTAACATGTTTCATAACACCTAATGGTATTTTTTACATCACTTGTTAGCCTCTCTGCAGCCTACATTGGAGTTTTGCCGAAGACTGGACAGCATTGTTGGGCCTCAGCTCACAGTGCTTGCGTCTGATATTTGTGAGCAATTTAACATCAACAAAAGAATATCTGGGTTTGTACTTTACTTCATGTTTACTTTCAAGCACTTAATTGGTTTGGGAAGAAGTGTTTTTTAAAAGAAAGAACATTAGCAATATTAATATTCGTGTGGTTTATGCAACTCAGAAGAGAGTGATGTGCTATGAAAGATTGCCAGGGACCTGTGCTGGAGCTTTTCTGCCCCACGGTGCTGGTTTGGGCTGGGACATTGGCTCCTGCTTCCCTCACCCTGATTGGTGGCGTGCATGTTTAGGGTGGGGTGCACCAGCTCTGGCCGTGAACTTGACGTCGTGGGTGCCACGTCGATGTCCCTTTGAACCAGCCTAGATTGTTAGAGTTGGTGCATTTTCATAAATTGTGTTGGAGTAGTGACCTGCGTGGTTTTGCCTTGTGTAAACCAAACACACTTTTCCTCTTAGTACACAGAAATGAATAGGGTGAAATTGACTATGACGTGATCCATTAGGCCTTAGTGCTAAGTGGTGGCTTTACGGGCTGGAGGCTGAGCCTCAGGAGACTTGGTGTAACTCATCCTGGTCTGAAGAACACTGAGAAGTAATCGGGCCTCTTTTTGCCTCTCTTTTCTCAATGTAAAATAGTGCGACTGGAAAGCACTTTGAGAAATAAAAGCTCTGCTTATATGGGCTTGCCCTATGTTTGAGAAGTTATTAAAATGCTATGAGTTTATAACCTTGGATTGTTAGTGTCCATATATTATATACACATTCCCTTCTATAAACTCCAGCCTATCAAGGACTCAGAGTCTCCAAATGGAGGTATTTTGGGATTTTGTATAAGCCTGTGTGGATTGTTGCTATGGACAACTTACTTAGTTTTAGAAAAGATAAGGTGAACAAATGAAAGTACCCAGCCAGCCTACATTTTCACAGTGCTGCTTCATCATTTAGATTTTTTTTTAAATTTTACTAAAATTGTTCACATACCATACAATTAGCCAGAGATCCAAAGTGCACAATTGCCCACAGTACCATCATACAGCTGTGCATCCATCACAATTTTTTTTCCAATTTTTAGAACATTTTCATTACTCCAAAAAAGAAAAAAGACAAAAGAGAAAATTCAGTTCCTCCCCTACCCCTAACCACCACCCCCATATTGACTCATTGCATTGGTACAGTACATTTGTTACTGTTGATGAAAGAACGTTAAAATACTGTTAATGGTAGTACGTAGTTTGCAATAGGTACATTTTTCCCCTATATACCCCTTTATTATTAGCATCTAATTATAGTGTCATACATTTGTTCTAGTTCATGAAAGAGTTTTCTAATCTTTGTACAGTTAATCACGGACATTGTCTACCACAAGATTCACTGTTTTATACATTCCCATCTTTAACCTCCAGCTTTCCTTCTGGTGACATATGTGACTCTAAGCTTCCCCTTTACGCCACCTTCACACACCATTCAACACTGTTAGTTATTCACACAATAACGCTGCCATCACCTGTCCACTTCCAAACACTGAGGTTCAACTTAGTTGAACATTCTGCTCATAATAAGCAACCACTCCCTATTCTTTAGCCTCATTCTATATTCTGTTAACTTACATTTCATGTCTATGTGTTTACATATTATAATTAGTTCATATCAGTGAGACCCTGCAATATTTGTCCTTATGTGTCTGACTTATTTCACTCAATGTAGTGCCCTCAAGGTTTTTTCATCAACCCATTTTTTTTAAAGACAGTTTTGTTCACCCGCCATACTTTCTGTCCTAAGTAAACAATCGATAGCTCCCTGAATAGTCACATATTTATGTATTCACCACCATTACCACTATCTATGTAAGGACATCTCCATTTCTTCCACAAAGAAGGAGAAAGAGTCAAAGAAGGTAGAGAGAAGAAAAAGAAAAGAAAGAGGAAAAAAACGACAGCTAAAAAGCAATGAAAGGAAAGATACAATTAAATTAAAGTAGAATAAAAGAGTCAGACATCACCACCAATACCAAGAGTTCCATACCTCTCCCTTATGTCCCCCCCTTATAAGCATTTAGCTTTGGTATATTGCCTTTGTTACATTAAAGGAAGCAAAATACAAAGCTTCTGTTAACTATAGTCTCTAGTTTGCATTGATTGTACTTTTTCCCCGAATACCACCCTATTTTTATCACCTTGCAAGGATGACATTCATTTGTTCTCTCCCATATAAAAACATTTGTGCATTTTATCACAATTGTTGAGCACTCTAGGTTTCACTGAGTTATATAGCCCCAGTCTTTTATCTTTCCTTCTGGTGTCCCACATGCTCCTAACCTTCCTCTTCTCACTGTACTCACAGTTGTCTTTGTTCAGCGTACTTAACATTGCTGTGCTGCCATCAGCCAAAATTGTGTTCCAAACCTCTCACTCCTGTCTTTTCCTGTTTGTAGTGCTCCTTTAGTATTTCCTGTAGAGCAGGTGTCTTGTTCACAAATTCTCTCATTGTCTGTTTGTCAGAGAATATTTTAAACTCCCTCACATTTGAAGGATAGTTTTGCCAGATATAGGATTCTTGGTTGGCAGTTTCCTCTTTCAGTATCTTATATCATACCATTGCCTTGTCACCACCATGGTTTCTGCTGAGAAATCCACACATAGTCTTATCGAGCTTCCTTTCTATGTGATGGATCCTGTTTCTCTTGCTGCTTTCAGGATTCTCTCTCTGTCTTTGACATTTGATAATTTGATTAAGTGTATTGGAGTAGGTCTATTAGGATTTATTCTTTTTGGGGTACACTGTGCTGCTTGGATCTGCAATTTTATGTCTTTCATAAGAGATGGGAAATTTTCAGTGATTATTTCCTCCATTATTGTTCCTGCTCTTTTTCCCTTCTCTTCTCCTTCTGAGACACCTATACCATGTATATTCATGTGCTTCATGTTGTCATTCATTCCCCTGAGACACTGCTCGTATTTTTCCATTCTTTTCCCTATCTGTTCTTTTGTGTGGAGGATTTCAGGTGTCCTGTCCTCTAGTTCATGAATACTTTCTTCTGCCTCTTCACATCTGTTGTATGTCTCCATTGTGTTTTTCATCTCTTCTGGTGTGCCTTTCATTCCCATAAGTTATGCCAATTGTTTTTTTCAAAATTTCAAGTTCTTCCTTATGTTCTCCCAGTGTTGTCTTTATATCCTTTATCTCTTTTGCCATATCTTCCCTCTACTTGTTGATTTTATTTTTGAATTGATTTAGCATATTTGTTGGAAGATC